>JAYMSP010007281.1:0-10216 GCA_036897095.1 Plantago elongata
ATCTTCTTAGCAGACTCCAGTGCTTTCTCAATGTTACCACTCTCAAGGGCCAAGTTGAAGCGAGTTCTCTCATCCTTCACAAAATAAAGAGCAACTTGAGGGAAGCCCTTCTGTTGCAGATACGCAATCATGGCCTGTCCACATAGTTCAGAATTTCTTATCATGCTCATCACTTGGTCATATCTCTTCCTGAACAGTGATAGCTTGAAAATATATTCAGTTGAATCTATAATTATGGGACGGTTTTTGCCATCACGGTCCAAACAAAAGATTGTATTACCAAATATTTTTGTGATATAGACGGGAACATCCAGAGTTTTGATGATACCACTGTCCCCGTTGGGAAGGCAGTACTTGATGTGTGTCAGTGTTGTATAAATAAAGACACCATTATCATCCCATGCTCCGCTCTTCACCCGAATAGTTTCATGAAGAGTGCAGCGATGCACTAGCTTTTTATCAGCAATAATAATAGAATGTTTACTGAGTAAAGCAACACTCTCCATATCCTGAGACCAGACTACATACCTAACGAACGAAGTTTGCAGGTCTCCAATAACTAACCTCTGCTGTAGATCAAATATGACAACCTTGTCTTCAGCCCTGCACAGTAGATTTCCAGTGCCAGCATAGAATATAGCATCAGTACCAATGGGCACAACGCTCTTTTTCACTATTTCATTTTTCAGGTTCTTCACCAACACTTGGTTAGTGCTCTTCTCAAGCACAGCGAACCGATTCCTAGCCACAAATATTGCTGATCCACCGACACCTCTTTTTGCCTCTTGAACAGTGTCACCTCTACCATAATTGTCTTTGGGAACAACATAAAGTTCATATGATCCCCCATCCATGTCAGAGCAAACCAAAACAGCACTTTCAGTAGGACTGTAGGAGAGTGTTCGAGGCCCTTGATTTAAACTATTTGAACCAGGACGACGAACTGGAATCAACTGAGTATCTTTCTGAGTTGAATACTCAAAAGCACGTAGAAACCGATCCTTGACATAGAAGAGAGAATCGCCACTAACAGAAAAGGCAGGACGCTCTCTCTCCAACTTGAAGACAATCATTCCACTGTCATGACCAGCAGCCAGGAGATTCATCTCAGGGTGGGCTTGAAGGATCCAGAATCGATCATGCTCCCTACGAAAAGTCTGCAGGCCAGTTCGTTTTGTAGCATCCCAAACTCTAATGCTCTTGTCTTCAGAATTTGAAACGATGATGTCTTGCTTTGCATGGAACAGAACACATGAGACATTGTTCATGTGGCCTCTCAACGTGTCTACCTCCCAAGCCTTGGTATCTGAGATAGAATTATACAGACATCAGAAACTATCACCAGATGTTTTATGAGACTGCCAAAGTAGTAATACATAAATTACTAGAATATTCTTCAGACAGATAAAAAAGTTTCATTACATAAAAAGATTTCAAGTCCCATTCCAAGAAGTTCAGTACTGTTAATCTTGCATCAACTTCAAGGCTACATTAGATGAACATAACAGAATTTGTGTTCGCAGTAATACATTTCCAAGATAATTAAAGGCTGCAAACCCTATGCTTTGTTTCATATCATAAGGAGTTGGAAAAAGGCTATCCCAATTCCCCATGTGCATGACTACTCGGGAAGGTAGAAAGATAATAATTTTACGTGGAGGGAGTGTATCGGTTGCCACAGTTAGGAGATTGACGAAAAGGACATAGTTTTCTAGTCCTGCTGACAGCAAGCATTTTCAGTATCCAAAAGTAAAGCTAGATAAAGACAGCAAAATAACAATATACAACAACAATACTATCTATAATACAAAAATCATGATCCTCTAAGATCTATACACATACATATATCAATAAAAAAAAATACAAATTACCCCCACATAAACATCAAAATTTGCATGCTTAATGTTAAGGTTTGTATCTAATATGCTTATGAGGGTACTTGTGTAATTTGACTCAAAAACCAGCTTTCAGAAATTTAACCTAGATCTTAGTCACACTCACTCTCCTTCCCCAAGGCCAAAACCTTTACCCAGCTTCCACCGCAATACTTGAAAAGCATGGAAAAACCACATTTTACAGGACTACTTGCACCTAAGGCCACGGCCACACTTTTAGAGTCCACGGGAGTTGTCAGATACCATTATACCAGTGATCTGCAGATCTGTTCCACCGCAATTCATACAGAAGAACATAAATATAAATTACCCCACATAAACATAAAACATTTTCCAGGACAATTTGCACACAAGGCCATGGATGCATAGAGTCCACAGCAGTTGACAGATAGCAGTGAGCTGCAGATCTGGTCCACTGCAATTCATAACTCTGCTATTATATATCAGGTTCCACTAGTGTAGGTAATTCATGAAAATGGCACAATAGTACAAAGGGAGAGGTTTTAAATCAAAGCCGTGGAATATAAACTAATTCTGGTATGCTACGAGGGTTCCAATCATGAGTAAATCTTCACTGCATGATTATGATATCATAATCTGCAGGGAAAGGATTTTTAATCAAACACATGAAAACAATAGGTCGGGGCTCCGAGTCACCTTTAGCCGTTTCAAAAAAAAAAAAATCAAACACATGAAAGGTTGAGTTCCCCCGTCCTCCACATGCACATACATTAATACCAACTCCAAAGAATTTGGTAAGCTCAGCTCCACTCACAACCAGTTACGAACCTTTTTTTTTCTTTTTTACACCTCTTGTCTCAAGTTTTAGATCGAATAAATCCACTGACACAATTCGGATTCTATTCTACTAATAGGGTTCCAAACCTTCACCTTGCCTGAATTCAGAAGTGAAAATCTGTTCATAAATCCTCTTGATTTATCCTTTGGAAGTCCTCAGGTTGTAACCAACTGATCCATTAGATCATATAACCAGGACAAAAGTGTCACATAAAACTTCTGTGTCTAGATTATAGAAATTGAAAGTACATAGCTTGCTTTTTTATAAAAACACATGCTTTGCTTATTGGATTAAGATTTTAAACATGTAACAGGAAGAGTTATCAATTTAAATTAGATAATTTGGTCATTAAACTCCAATTTAAATTACAATATGAAACCGAAAGAAAGAAACAGAAAACACAAAAGGCAAACTGACAGTATTTTGTAACAGCCACCAATTGAAACTACGTTTAGTAATCATATCGTTTTCAGAAAATTCAATAATAGTTAAATTTGCCAAAATCAAAATTAATTTGGTGTACCAACTACCACAAGGGAGTTCATTTTTAGATAGTAAAGATTACAATTTAAAATAATTAGGAGCAGCTATTCCAATTTTTCCCACCTCTAACCATCACAAGAGAACCAATTAATCAAATAAAGTCAACAGTACTATTTTTATCACCTCCAACCATCACAAGAAAACCAATTAATTAAATATAGTCAGCAGTGCTCATTAGTCTCTTGTAGCATGACTCGTATAAATAAGACAACACACAGCATTGCACTTTTTAGCACATGGTTTCCACAACCTTTACCTATATGCACTTCTAACAACTAGCATGAAATTTAAAATCCAAGGAAAAGAGAACAGAAACCAAGATAATGTCTTATTTAACTGGATCATAAATTCAAGATGAAAGCTAGGAGACTACAAGAGACGATTTCCAACTACAGTATTTCATAACTCATACATACTTGAAATGAACTTTTTACAGCTTAAAGAATTAGTGATGGGTATTCTATTTTGGTTACGAGTCAATAATCAAAAAGCATTCCCCATTCTCCAAAAGGATATCTCTTAAATAAAAATAAAAACATGCAGCAAAGTTATTTTTGTATATGACCCACGTATGCTAGATGCTATAAGGTGCATAACTAACGGATATCTCATATGAACATCATGAGAGTTGAACTAAACTCAAGATACAAACAATATATTCATTATGTCACAGGCGATGAGATCAAAACAGGACTATACCATTCATGCGCCAGATTTTCACTTGGCGGTCATCTGCTCCAGAAACAATAAGAGGAAGTGTTGGATGGAAAGATGCCCAGTTCACCCCTCGATCATGACCCTCCAGGACATATTTCACAACAGCATCAACCCCACCAAAGAAGTCCGAGTTCATTTGAGACAGTCGCATAATGTCATCAGCAGGTGATGCAGATTTCTTCCTCAATGCTCCTATATCCCAAACACGCACCGTCTGGTCCAAAGAAGCTGAAACAACCAAGTCTTCTTTTGGGTGAAACGATGCACACATGACATAATGGTTATGCCCAGTCAAAACAGATATACAAGTACGTGATTGCCAATTCCATATTCTAATTGTCTGATCATCGCTGGCACTCACAATCCAAGGGTTCTCATGATGGAACTGCACAGTCCTAATGTAATCAAGGTGGCCAAGAAGAGTGAATAGACACCTGTGCAATTTGTAATTCCACACCTTGATTTTGTAATCATCACCTGCACGAACAAGTGTCAAGATCAGTGTATGCAAAACAAACTCACTATTGAAGTTACACAGAGACAAATTCAACACTGAACTAAACATACACTTGGTAAATTAGTAGTAATAATGAATTTACATGTTTATATCATCCATGCTAATGAACCAAGTTTCAGGTTATAGTAAACACAAACGGAACCAGATTCTAACAGCACCAACCTCGAAAATAATGGTAAAGAAATACTTAATAAAATATAAATTGGATGCCAAAGATCTCCATGCTAAAAGTGCGTAAACCGAAAAAAATGAAAGACTGGTACTGCAATCACAGTAAATAAGGTCAAATTCACAAACTGGCATGCAACGATCATAATCGGAACCGGGATCCAACTACATTCAGCTGCAATTCCCGATTCTGCATTTACCAATCAACAATAAAATCGCAAATCCAAACTCCAATAGACCAAATAATAGCTTATTTGAATCAAGGAAAGCAAAAATCAAAACAAAATGCAGAAACGAATCGAGAAGATAAGAGATCAGACCTCCAGAGACGAAAAGAGGCTGCGATTTGTGGAAATGGACGCCTCTGACGGGACCATCATGCTCATCGAAGCGATCAATGAGAGTGCCCATTCGATAATCCCACAATTGAATCACACCACTGTGCAGACTCGCTAAGATCCATGGCCGCTTGTTGTGGAAACTCAGTCCTTTCACTCGATTACTCTTCGTCTCGAATTTCGTCAACATCGTTTGATCTGAATTCGATTAAAGGAGCAGCAAGACCTAATCGAAATGAGCGATCTGAATCTGAATTGGTTAGATCTATGAATTTATCTATCTGTAAGTACTTGGAAATTAGGAGTGTGTCATTCTCATACTCATCTGAAGAACAAGAAGGAGAATGGAAATGGAGTGTACTCCTAACAAAACAAAATGTACATATCGAAATTCGAATCACCGTTTAATCGTTTAAAAAATTTATAATACTTCTACGATTATTATTAATTATTTGACCATCGATTAAAATTTAAACGAATTTCATATAATCCCCTACAAAATATTCTAACTACAAATTCGTTCCTCTAATTTTAATAATAACATCATAAAACTGATTTAACAAATCAATACATAACAAACCAAAACTCAAAATGTTACCAAACACATACTTAATTTACACATCTAAATAATTTACATTTATATTATTAATTTTTAAATTATTATAAAATTGATCCAATAATTTTAATTTATTCAATATAACTATTTTTCTATTGTCAAATTTACCAACAAAAATTGCAAATAACCCTATTAAAAAAATTAATAAATATTTTAAATATAAACATTCCATTATGAAATAATAAAAAAATATAAAACATCATAAAAAAGATATATAGAAGTAAATCCATTACATACTCTATGCAAATAGCATATAATATAAATATTTATTATGAAATAACAAAAAAATACAAAACATCATGATAAAGATAGAAGGAAATCCAAATTTAATCATATAGATACTATAATTTGGAGCTTTTCGAGTGGAAATTTTGAAGTAAATTATAAAAGAAAAATTATAATAGGTAAAGTAAATATTAATTTGTTAATAATTTTTAGATTTATTATATAAGCTTTAATATTTCTAACTTACTTCTCCACGAAATAAAGTTACCACTTATTTTTAGGTCGATACAATAAACACCAATAATTTTTTTTAATAAATAATATAGTGATTAAACATTAAATGTATTTTATTTTATTTAGTCACTATATTAGTATGTATCGTTTAATACTTTGTAATTTGTTGGAAGATTATATTTGAAAGGGACTATTTGAAATATTAATTTATTTTATTTTATAAATATTTTTTTATATTTTTGAAGTAACTAAAAAATTTATTTATTTATTTATTTTAGTGTAAAATTTTAATAATTAAAAATGAGAAAGGAAAGAAAATATAATTAGAAATTAAAAATAATGTCATGTTTGGGAAGTAAGGTTTGAAAATATAAAATGGACAAATATGTTATTGGTGAAACGACGGGGACCAATTTGAAAAGGGTCCGTTGTAGAAGGAGCTGGCGTAAATTTCCCTTAACATTATAAAAATAGTAACGTGAAAAAGTGCGCCTAGCATTACATTCTCTTTTTTTATGTTTTCTATTTATTTTACACAAAGTCTTAATAGAGACCATGTGTATAGAGAGACAATAAAGACGGATTTATTTACAATTTATCACACTCATTTACATTTTCACGGGTCACTAAGTCGGTTTGATTCATTTCGCGCGTCACTGAGTCGGGTCTCATTCCGCGGGTCAGTTTACTAGTTTTGGTTAGAAACATTACTTATATAGTTAAGAACATTGTTGAAATAAGGAAGAACATTTGAATTATAAGTAAGAACATTTCTTATGAACATCATGCATATATTCTTCCATTACATTCTTACATATTCAGTTATAATAAATCATTATATTATTGAATGAACATTTTAAATATATAAGCAAAAACATTAACATTACAAGTAGGAATATTTGAATTGGTTATAATTAGTAACATCACGAAGATAAGTAGTAACATTACATATATAACCAACAACATTAACTATATACTACATAACATTTGTTGCATTCAATACATCATGGCATATTCAATAATCAAATAACATTGAATGACATTCATTTTCAAGTACAACATGTCAACATGTCCATCACAACAAATGCTCATTTGGAGATTTGTCTCCAAATTCAGTAGTCATTTGCTTTTCCGCTTGAATTTGTTACCAATTTTTTGTTTTTTTGGCCTTTCACTTGTATGTAGTCAGGGTCAAGACATTTCAGTAGTTTTTGTTGTTTTACTTGATGTACATGAAGTCGGCATTGGCGTGATTAAAGAATTATTTATCACCTAAAACATTGAACAACACATTATTCATATAGTTTAAAACATTATATATAATAAACATCATGAAATAAGACATAACACATGAGATATTAATGCAAGTAGAACGTTAGAACATTGTAAACATTACGTAAAAACATTAATGTACTGCATATTTATGAAAACATTACGCATATAACATACAACATTGTAAAAAACAAATAGAACATTGATGTAACATATCGTACAATGCACATTAGGTAAACATTACAGAGATAGATATAGAACATTATACAAATAACGTAGAACATCGTAGACAACACATAACACATTGATGTAGTTGCACACTGCATGCTTACAAAGAAAACATTACAGATATACATTAAGAACATTACACAAGTAATGTAGCACATTGTAGACAGCACATAACACATATTATTAGCACTATTGCACGTATTACATGCTACAATTACATATAACATTACATGAATAAGCTACAACATTGCATATATTAGCTAGAACATTTATATGTGATTTTTCAAAGCTATTTTCAGATTTCAACTTCTATTGTGAAAAAAAATCATTCAATCAATCAACATTTGAATGAATACATTGTTGAAACTTACATACAAACATAATTTGAGAAGATCGATGCATAAATAATAAAATCGTAGTAGAAACACCAATTTCCGAGCATATATTTATATACTATGTTTTATTGAACATCTGACATATAAGTCAAAACATTACATATATAATAAAGAACATTTTATCGTTGTTGTACTCGATTTTTTAGATTTGTTTCGAATCTGAACAACAATTGATTAAGATACCAAATTTGAATATAAACATCATTAATACACATCGATTTCATATAAATTAGAGAGATTCAACTTTGTCATACCTTCATGTAGTTCATTTCATCGATTTCAATTGTGATTCGATCAATTGGGATAGATCTCGAGAGGAAAAAAGATATTACGAGATGAAATTCATCAAAATAATCACCGATTTTATAAAAACTAGGTCGAGATCTAATTTTTCATACCTTTGTGATGTTAATTCCGGTGAGATCGACCGCTTTGTGAGTTGTTTCCAACGAATTTGAGCGTTTTCGGCGAGTTCAAACTTTTCCGACAAAATCGAGTGTTTTTAGGTGAGAGGAAGTTTTCTAGAGAGAGGATTTTATTTCTAGGTGTGTATGTTTTTGTGAAATTAATGTAGAATGTGGGTTAAAATGTGAATTTATATGAGCCATTTAGAATGCCCACTTTCTAGCTTTTGGTTGGGTTGGATTAGTTTAGTAGCTAGTTTTTTACTTGGGGTGATTGTATATTAATGACATATAGTCTTTTATGTCTTTCTCTAAGGGTGGTCTCTCATAAGACTCCCTCTTTATTTTAACAGTTTTAGAAAATGTAAAGGTAAAAAACATAATAAAAATAAAAATACAAAAATGGAATCACATAAACCCTGTTTCTCTAAAAGTTATATTGTAAAAGTTAGAGGTATTACTCAAAATTTCCTCAAATGAAAAACCTCAAGCTTGGAGCTAGACAATTGACATCGAAATATGAAGTAGCCAAAGAGAAAACCATGTTTAACCTTTGTTAGTGAATTAAGTGGTGTCACTTCAATGTTGGCGTCTTCTTCGTGACGAACGACTTCACCGAGTTTTCAAGTCGTTGTATGTGCTCCTTGTTGAGTGGCTTTGTCAGACTTATCTCAATCGCGTTCGACATCCATTTTGCATGAGAAATCACCGACTCACAATCATGTTTGATTTGATCGCTTATTAAATCGTTTTGTTTGATCATCAATTGAGGATTATGGTTCTTCAAGTGGAGGTGGGGATTTGTCTTTCTAGCTAGCTTATTTGGTCGTTTCTTAATGTTGATTTATACAAAAAAATTGTATATTAACTTTATTTTATATATTAAATATAATAAGCTTTGGGCCTCGTTAACTTAGTTATGCAGTCAGATTGGTTCTATTTTAGGTTGTCCTTATTTGTATTGAGAGGTTTTGGGCTAATATGTTTTATGTTTCATGGTGGATTAATAAGGAGGATTTAGAGTATTTTTGTAAATGTCTTATAGTTTGAAACCTTTGAAGAAAGAAATAGATTAGTTGCTTGGAGTAAATCTATCATTCTAAGTTTGGGGCGGATTAGGTATTAGCTAGACACAAGTCCATTAGACAACTTCTCACGACTGGCGCTATCTTCATAGACTATGTGAAGTCTAAAGATAATTTAGTGAATGTATTAACCAGAGGGTTAAGTCGTAAAATGATAGCAAAGTCTTGAAAAGGCATGAGACTTAAGGCTCCGACTAATGATTAATGCGAAAGAAAACTCGAGCTAGTTGGTTGGAGATCTCTGATCCTAATATCTAGGTTCAAGGGGACAAGCTAAATGTACCAATGTGAGTTCATTGTGATGGAATGCCTTTTAGTCAATAAAAATTAAAAATAATAAATATGTGGTTTCTATTGATTCAAATGAATCATTTATGTAAGAATGATTTGTGGGTCGCTTCCAAAATAATTAAAGCCCAAAATTTTGTATACTCTTGCAGGTACATGAAAGGTGTTCATGGTCAAAATGAACACAACCATGAAAAATAAGTTATCCCAGAGAAAAATCTATGTGGAATACATCGTACGTAACATAAGAGTTCAAGGACATCACGACTACTGATCACCCAATAAGGAAGGGCTATTTTTATAAGGGTGATAACACCTACTTGTACTATGTAGGTATTCAATCGTATAATTATATATTTAACACAAAGAGCAAAGAGGAAAGTTTTTCTTCATGTGAAGAAAATAAATGTAAAGTCAATGTTCTGTAGAGTATGTTTATTAATTATTAATTAAGTAACAAAAATTATATATATATATATATATATATATATA
>JAYMSP010007282.1:0-10211 GCA_036897095.1 Plantago elongata
TATATATATATATATATATATATATATATATATATATATATAATCTAGTAATTTTTTTTAAATCTAATATTACATCAATTTAAAAAATAAAAAATTTATAAGTCCGGTATAATTTGAAAAATCATGTGAAGTTATCAAAAGATGTTTTTTTGGATGAAAAATTATTTTTCAATAACCCACTCTAGGTGTTTAAAAGGTGTTTCGAAGGATAAATTTTACGGGCTTAAAATTTTGGTATTTTGTAAGTTTGAGTTTTCCGCAGGTTATGATATTTCATATTTGTGTAACCAAATAAGGTATTATGAATGAAGGGGGATTTCAAAATACCACAAGAAGGGGAATTTCAAAATACCACAAGAAAACTCCCAAAACCAAACGGCCCAAAGCTTTTCTCGATGAATTTATTCTAACCCACTAGTTCCCAGTGTCCTTTCAAGTGTACAATCAAAACAAAAATCATCCAACATAAACTATACAAATGACATTCAGTTGGCAGAATATACACATCATACTAACAAATAAGAACAAAAAGATCATGGCATGGCGACCCACAGTAGGGCGAATTCTAGCCAGGCAAATAATGATTCTTTGTGTATTCAAACAACAGTTTAACACAGCAGAACTCTTGCCAGTGCTTGAAACCAGAAGAAACTGCAAAACCAGGTCTTAGTGGTGCACGTAATTGAGACAGATGACAGTATCATGTAATGATCTCCCTCACAAGCCAATCCAAAGTTGGGTAAGCAAAGTACAGAATTAGGAAAGACGGAAGGGCAAATACGACGGTTATGAGTAGGTACAAGGCTAAGATAGCTGCGCTAGCTGGTATGGCATATAGAAGGATGAGAAGAAAAATGATTACCAGTGGGAACTTTGCCGTAAGATGAATAAAGAAAATGAGAGAGTTTCTGAGGGAAGATTGCAGTGTCTCCATGCTGAGCATATTGTTAAAATAATCACCATCATCACTTCTAGAACCAGATGGTTCAGAAGGATGACCATTTTGAACTCTTCTGAGGTTATTATGAGTAGTAGGGGCTCGTGTGGTTGTTGGCCAGGCAGTTTGGTGCTGATCTCCACAAGTTGTGGAATGAGATTTAACTCTATCGCCATTCATGCTTTCAAGCATCCAGAGAAGGAAGAAGTTTTTACGAGGGAATTTTAGGTTTCCCTTGTATACAAAACGGAGTGATAAGAGATTGCACCAGGGGCAGGATATGAAGAGCGGGAGCTGAACAGGTAGAGTGGGAAATTTCACAACAGCCCATTGCAGTCCAAGAATGCAGTTTTTGCATAATGTATGACCACACCACAAAACGTAAGGTATGTTTTCGACCAGGTTGAAGGATTCCCAGCAAATAGGACATTCCAGGCCCTCATCTCTGCTAAGGGAGGATGCTTCATCATCTGAACAATCTGTGCAATCTGGAATTGGCTTTACTGCAGCTTGCTTTGGCCCTATACTTCCGGCTATACAATTAGATGCGAAATTCCACATACTGCAGCTATGTAGTATTAAGGACATGATCAGCATTTCGGAAACATGAGCAATAGTACTGAAAGCATTGGCATTTCATAATAGATAGGCTGATTAAATCCATATATTTCGAGTATCAGAATTCTTGAAACGACAATGATTGAAGAGAAAAATGTTAGGCATTTTCCTGTACAAAGTTTGAGACTAAAGTCCTAAACTCATGACAAGCCACAAACTTATCACATTAAGCTCTCACGATTCACGTGATATAACTAACAGTTAAGACGAGCTTGATATCTTCTTAATTAGCACTGTAAGATGCTACTTACTGACTAACACCCACCGTTACTTATTGAGCTGCATATTTTCATTTCAGTTACTCAAATATATCTCGGTAAACTTTAAGCTCCAGTCTTATGAGCTGCGTCAACTAGCACAATTTAACTATCCTTGCCTAAAAGAGAACATTAACCTAATCCATATATTATGTACTCTGCTTGCTAAGAAGACTAGCTGATCGGAATCATACACCAGCAAACTTTTCTACTTTCGATTTACTACAGACCGTATTCATCCATGAGCTAGCTGGTTAACTCAGCGAGCCTCTAAAACCCACAGGACCAATTCCCTTCTCAACCAAGATTATGCTTCAAAGACAAATACTACTATACACGACTGAATAGTGGATACTGAAGAAACACATGCCAAAAACCAAAATTTCGACTAACAAAAAACCAAAGTGTAAGAACCATCTAAGAGAAAACGTCACAACAAACAAACAACGCCAGAAAACTGAATATCAACTGTCCTGAGATTCCCTACAAGCACTTTGACCTAATTATTATTTTCTCAAAACCGAACAAAAAGATTCCTTCTTTTGATGTTTTCAGGTGTAGTATCAAAATCCCAACAAGAATATAGCACATAATCAAACAAATACTAAAGTTTTTAAACAAGTTAAGATCAAGCAGTACAAGAAGATAGAACAACAAATGGCACACTATCATTGATCAAGCAAAGAAATTTATCGATCCTGACAAAGGAAAAAAGCAGTGCAAAGAAATGGATGAGAAAATTACCGATGATCTATGAGAGGATTCGACTTACTCACTCTCTCAGTCTTGCAGTGTTTGATTGAGTTGGGAGCGAGTTATGTGGCTGAGTTTCAACCCAAATTTCTCTTAGTTTCCCCTTCTGCCCCTGTTTTGGCTATTAGCCAATCACAAGGAGGAGACAATGGGGAAACTTGCCAACTCAGTAGAAATAGAAGGGAAAAAGAAAAAAAAGTTATTTTAATTATTTTAATATGATTATTCTACTCCTAAAGAAGGTTACTCGACCGACTGAAATTTACTTAGACCGTGTATACCCTATGTTAATTTCAAGAGCAATGTTTGACATAGATCATGTGGGATTCACAAGCTTCCAAGATTTCGTGCATACAATTATGCATTTTATTTAAACTATACTCATCAACATCCACATTAAACCTTTGTATATTTAGATAACGATTGTGTTCTATTTTCTCAAATAAGTTACACATCTAACATGGTAAACTATTGAGTGAGTGTTTGGCATCATAGGTAATCTAAGAAGAGAACTCCCTTGTGACATACTCAAGCGATGAGTACATGAAACCATTGGTGATGAAGTATTTGTTAGGACGAAAAATTCACTTAAAGATATATAAATCTTCTTAACAAGAGTTTTAATTGCTACAAAAGGAGTTTGAAGTTAATTTTTATTCTATCACTCTAATGAAATTGAATTCAATTATTGAAAACTTCAATTTTTTTTTTTGGGTAACAAGCAAATTTATAAATCAACAAGTGTGAAGAGATACATCAGGATTAGACAAGGGAAGGTCCGACAAACTAGACTCAGCTGATTCTAGACAATTAGCTAATTCATGAGCTAATCTATTCCAACCCCGCTTTGTAAACAGAAATGAAACAGAATGAAATACACTAGCTATGTACTTAGCTTCTTCAATAATGTGTCCAGCTAAAGAACATGAAGGAGCACCATTGCATAAGTGCGAGACAAGGTTACGACAATCTCCTTCGATTAGAACATTATGGTAGTCCATCTCATACCCCAAGACCACAGCGGTACGTGCTCCTATAGCCTCAGCAGATTCAATATCAGCAACGAACGGGACATTAATCCGTTTCCAGGCCAAAATCTTGCCTTCAAACTCCCTCACGACTACCGCAACATAGAGAGGCGGAGGTGTGTCCGAACCGTTGCATCGTAATTAATTTTGATAGCACCCAGAGCAGGAGGAACCCATTGGCAAGGCTGATCTAGGGGGTGGGGGGCGAGGGCTACAATAAATCGATTTGGCCTCTCTATAGTTGGCCAAAAACTACTGTACAAAAATGGACAGATTTTGCCGGATCCAAGTACCTATTTTCGTGGAGAATCTTGTTTCTGTTGTACCAGACACTCCAACACCCTGTAATAAAGAATTTGAGTTCACTAGCCGAAAAAAGGTGTCTAACCTGCACAATCCAATCATGAATATCAAGCACGTCAAACGACACAACCGAGAAAGGGAGTGGGGACAAAGCCCAGAACACCCGTGCGAAGTCACAATCACGAAACAAATGAGTGGATGATTCTGTCCCAAAGGAACAAACTGGACAACAATCGTCAACCTCAATATCCCGCCTCATAAGAGCCTCTCGAGTAGGCAGAGAACCCCGTAGCAGTAAAATATCTTGACTTTATTCGAAACTTTAACGTTCCAAAGCCAATTCCAGTCGATTGAAACATCCCCTCCACTAGTGCTCCATGTTCGTTGTTGCTGTTGGCTTCGACGTAAAAGATGAGCCAAGTGATACACGCTGGAAACCGAATAGATTCCATACTTAGTCCTAGACCAGACCTGTACGTCTTCCGCAAAGAGCATGGGTAGATTCCATACCTAGTCCAATGCATCGTCCTCTCCTTGCCATTACCCACCAAAACCGGACCACGATAGAATCAATCTCTCTAGAAAGGGAGTCACGGAGCTTAAAGCACCCCAGGACATATGTAGGGATTTCTTGAATAACGGACTTGATAAGCACCTCTTTCTCGGCCTTGGAAAGCAACTTGCTATGATAGCCATTAACTTTCTTCCAAGTCCGCTCCCTTAACCAACCAAAAACTGCCTTCTTAGATCTTTCCATCTCCGTTGGGAGTCCCAAGTACTTCTCATGTCTATCAACCACCCGAACCGGCAGCCACCTTAAGATCTCTTCCACCCGTTCTTCAGTCACATTTTTGCTAAAAGCCACTGTAGATTTCTCCAAGTTTATTTTCTGACCCGAGGCCAGATCAAACTTAAGTAACAAATCACTAATTCCACGGGCAGACGCATCAGTAGCCTTACAGAATAAAAGAGAATCATCAGCAAAAAGGAGATAAGAAATCCTTGGTGCCCGAGGAGTCACAACAACTCCACGAATCACCTCATTCTCCTCCGCACGACAAATAAGGGAACTGAAGGCCTCCATAACAAAAAGAAACATATAAGGTGAAAGAGGATCTCCTTGACGAATCCCCTCTCCGGTTGGATTGGGTCTAACTGTAGTACATTCAGGAGAACCGAATAGGAAACAGTTCTCACACTAAGCATAATCAAATCGACGAAAGAATCATCGAAACCTAATCTCTCAAGCACTCATTTCAAGAACGACCATTCTACTCGATCATATGCCTTACTCATATCAAATTTTAAAGCCATAAAAATAACTTTACCCTTCATTTTTTGCTTTAAAAAATCATTAACTTCATAGGCTACAAGCACATTATTAGTAATAAGTCTGTTAGGAACAAAGATAGATTGAGTTTCAAACACAAGAGAATCCATAAAAGGTTTAAGCCGATTAATAATAACTTTAGAAGCTATTTTAAAAATAACATTACTCATGTTTATAGGGCGAAACTGAGTAATCTTTTCTGGTAAGATGACTAAACATCAAATAAGACCCTCAAATAGTGGGTATATAACTAGAGATCATTCTTTAAGGCATGGTAGTTTGAATTACCACCCTCAATTTTGTAAAGCATGAAGCGATTTTTTACTTATGTTTAGACAAAACGATATTAAGCACCACGTTTTTAGGTGAAACATACTTCTTGTAATTCCCAAATAACATCTGCACTCGCGATTTCAAGCCCTAATTTAATTCATGACATTCGATTTAATAAAATATCCCGATTCCAAAATTATTAATTTATAGAGGTTTTACTGCATTTTGTCACTCTGTAATCATTTAAGCTTAAATGTTGAATATTTGAAGTATTAACTGGTTATCTGCTACTTAATTCGGGTAGAATGTAGTCAATTCAAGCTTAAGTGTTTTGAATCTTGAAGTATTTATATGGTTATCTGGTATGTGTTCAGGGTAGAAACGGAGAGCTTATAGGGAATATGATGTGGAACGGATAGCAATAATCATAATCAATGTCAAATATAGTCTTTGAGATATCAATGGCTTAGAAATGTTCAGAAACAATACCAAGCATTGCTAAAAATAGATAGTCAACCTATAATTGTAGTGATAGCATCAAAGGAATGTTCATTACCCTCTTGATGCCGCCTTATTTTTCTCCAAGTTTAAGGTTGTTTGGATTATACCAAAATCTCAAACACCCAAATTTAGCAGTAAAATCTTTAAGCATTTCTTTCGCATAACCTGGACATGAGCTCTTTCTTTTCCTCCTTTTGGCCCCCTTAAGGAAAGAAAAAAAAACAAAGATCCTGCAGAGGACTTGAGTTTTAGAGCTTCCCTGATTCTTGGATCAATCTTGGTGACCTTCGTTTCACCTGTGATTGTTCCAAGTATCTTATCCCAAGAGAAGGGGAAGAGGTGGATATATTGGTTTACTTTTTGTTTATTCTCATGCAATTTGGTTTTACCATGATTGAGCCCTTCCTTTTTGTGTTATGGAAAAGATTTGTCAGTTTTGTTGATGATATTGTATTGTCTTGCACTTCTTTCTCTTCAGACATTTCTAAACAATACATTGATGTTACCGACATTTTTGAACATGTAGAAGTAATCATGCATGTATAAAATTTGTACATTTTCTGCATCTCTTGCTCCACCTAGTATATCCGATGTTTATCTTTCTGATAAAAGCTGAAATACCATAACTTTTAAGATCATTATTCCTGCATGTAACCTATTGCATGCTTACGTTTACATAATTCTAGTTTCATAGGACTCACATCTGAAGTGAACCCTGCCTCTAACCTATTACATGATTCCATTTTACGGGGTTCTAGTTTCATAAGACTCACAATCCTTTTCCTTTTCATCCACTGGCATTGTTATATGTTTGATCAACTGCTACCAAGTTACTGAAATATATGAACTTGTGACTTATTTCACTATGTTATTTTATAAAATAAAAAGAACAGTCAAATCTAATAAGGATTTATTTAACTTCATACTTTGATAATATTTAGTTTATTTTAATAATTTATGTCTCCATTCCTTGCGTTTTGATGTAATCATATCATATAATTGTACACAGGTACTTATCGATCCACATGTGAGGTTCTCAGAGTATATAGATGGGGTTGAAGTTGTCGAAGAACGAGCCACAGAGTCCTCGACATTCAAATATGGAAGATGTCAAGTCCCGGCTGGTTAATTGTCTCTGGAAAAATTATATACGTAACTTAGTGTCAAAGAAAAGAAGACGAATGTTAGTTGCAGGTTATGACCTTGATATGACTTATATAACAGATCGAGTGTTAGCAATGTCATTTCCAGCAGAACGCATGCGCGCAATGTACCGAAATCCTCTATGGCAGGTTAAGTCTGTTCTAGACATGAGACATATGGACCATTATAAGGTATACCTTTGATACATCTCAATGACAATATAATATGCAACTTCCGTCTCAAAGCCTTTCTAACAAATTTTGATTTTGATTTGAAACTCTTGAAGTAAATATAATATGTTGACAAGCCTGGGAACAAAATGAAAAGAAAAGAAAACTTACAAAGTTTTGAATACTCTCACTTCCATGGCACTATATTATAATTCCTACCTTGGATCATACATGTACCTGAGTAGTTTATACAACAAGATCAATTTAGGGCTTGAAGCTATTGGATTCAAACATGTGTCTAAGTTAGTAAGATTAATTGTAAATTTAGATATATTATTTTTAAATCAAGTTTACTCTCGTGGCTTATAGGTGTATAACTTGTGCATTGAACAATCTTATGATGCATCACATTTTCATGGTCATGTGGAGAGATATCCATTTGATGACAATCATGTCCCAACGCTATCCATGATCAAGGAATTTTGTGAAGATGTCCAATCTTGGCTATCAAGTGATTCAAAGAACATTGCAGTTGTGCATTGCATGGTGCGTAAAAATCAAAACAAGTTTTAATGTACCCTTCGTTTCGTGCATGATTATACCTAATTTTTTTTTTTGCATAATGTACGCTAATGTTGTGTAGATTTGAAAATATATTCTTGAAAAATGATCGGTTACGTTTACATGTTCCTTTTTGTCTTCACACGTTTCAGTTGTTGGTCCATGTGCTAAGCTTTCTCAAATTTGCAGGCAGGAAAGGGTCGAACTGGTTTAATGGTTTCTTCTTATCTAGTTTATTGCGGCTTGTCAGCTGAGAAGGCTTTGCAAATCTATGCAGATAAGCGAACAACTAACAACCAAGGAGTAAGTTATAGTTTTATCAATAGTATGTTAGTCTTTGGACTATTGTATTAAAGTCTAATCACACTTTCACTAGTGAATTGTTGAAAAAAAAGAGAGAATTTTTTTTCTTTTCCTTTCTTGCATGAATGCTATTCAAATTGTAAGCTCATTGGATTGCTTCTCCAAATAGGTCTCAATTCCAAGTCAACGTCGCTATGTTGGATATTGGGAGAAATTACTCTTATTTCCTCGAGGAATTAATCTTGGCTTTCCAATTGTCAGCTTGCCTAAACCATGCAGTCGAGAACTTCAACGCATCCGACTATATGACGTTGTGAACATAGAACAGGTTTTTGTCGTGGTCTCTGAGTTACAAGGGGTGAGAAATTAAGCTCATTCAAAATTTTGTAGTCCATGTAATGTTAAGGTGTTGTTTTGCACTAAAAGTGTGATATTTACTTTTGTATGCAGGTTCCTGGGCAGCGGTACTACCCCCCAACAGAAGTCTCCAAGAGTTGTTGTCGAAAAATCAGAAAAGATCGCGATAGATCTCCTTTACCTCGATATTATTACTCCTTTGTTGAGTCTGAAGAAGGAAATGAAGAAGTGATGGCGCCTCACTTGGTGGCACAAATGGACACTGAACGTTCTGTAATCTACCAGAAGAATTGTCTAAGTTGTTGTTATGATAAACCTGTCCAAGTAGGATACTACTTACTCTCTGTGACACTCATTCTTTCCAATATTCATAGAGATTTGTTAGGAGCTACTTCATTGCATCTTCTCGTTTATGGAACCATACCTAACTGGGAGAGGATCTTATTTATACTAACATTCTCATTATATAACTATCTTACGATCCCATTTGTTAAACGTGTTCGTTCTTTTGTGACATTTATCCTCAGGTAACAGGGGATGTGTGCATTATTTTCTATGAGAAGTTGATCGGAGGACGCCTATTCTATGTTTGCTTCAATACTGCTTTCATCACTAGCAGCCTACTACAGGTACTCAGTTGCTTCCATACTTAACTATGACTTCAAGTGTTAATGCGTGTGTAACGATTAACCCTCCCCCTCGGACCTTAAATATGAGGATGCACATAAAATGTTAAAAGGAAACAACGATTGCAGTGCCTAAAAAATACTTGTGCCCATCAGAAGAAGTGTGATTTGGTGCATAGTTATTGAAAGCATATGGGAAGTTATTTCAGTAACATATCCGAAACCGAATTTGTTTTTCTTTTTCTTTCAAAACTTTCAGTTCACGGATAGAGAATTGGACAAAGTTAACAAAAGGGGAAAGTCGATTTGCGGCCCTTCATTCTGCTTGGAATTGTTCTTCAGTCCGTCAAATGCAAGCAACATGGTTCCTCCATCAGACGATAATGATCTTCTTACTGAGTGATTTCTTATCAAGTCAAAAAGTGGATATGATTGCACAACTTACTTCATGAGCTTTTCGAGTGGCTACTGACTTCATCAAGTATTTCTATCGTTCGTCAACCGAAGAAGTTGGTATATTCCTGTCAAACTTTAATGACAAGAAGAGATTAGGAATGGCTAGGATTTTTGTAAGTAGGAATCAAAACAAAGATGTTCTTGGATTCTTGTGTATTTTCCTTGCAATATTGTCAAATGAAGTCTGCTAAAAAGTGATGTTATTTTATGTTGTCCTGTTTCTCGTGTTGAAGAGTTTATCTCGTTTTCTTTAGGTACAATGTAAGATTATTAAATAATCAATCGTGTTTATTCTAGAATGATTTAAGGTATATATATAAAATATAAGAAACTATGTCTAATCTAATTAGGAATTAGAAGAATAAGACTAATCTAACTAGGACTCTAAAATATATAGCTATGTCTAATCTAACTAGGATTACATAATCTATCACACCCCCGTAGTCGAAGCGGGAGGAAGTCTAACACTGAGACTGTCACGAAAATCATCAAAGAGTATGCACAGAAGTCATTTCGTGAAGATATCTGCTATTTGATAGCGAGAAGGAACATGGCGAATTCGAACTTCGCCTTTAGCAACCTTTTCACGGACAAA
>JAYMSP010007283.1:0-10211 GCA_036897095.1 Plantago elongata
TATGTATTTTAGGTGATGAGAATTGTGCATCTGTATGGAGCTTCTATTCATCAACGCCAGATGTGCAGTCTCCTGATTCTTTGAAAGATTGATATTTAAACCCATCATTGGCCCATAATATTTCATATGTATTTGTTACTTTCTAACAATGTAGACTTGTGAATGGTATAGAACTCTTGAGGTTCTTGAAATTTTGCAATGAGCTTATGGGTGCGACCGTGCGAGACAGATTATCATTACATCCAGCTATGATCATTGCATAATAGCATTGTAATTTATAGAGCTTAAATTCTCTAACAAAAATAGATTAGTCATATTTCTTTTCTTTTACATACACACAAGATTTCGCTAGCCCTAATTGGCATTGCGGAAAGCAAGGAGATTACAAGAAAGAGGTACAAGTTATTCTTAGTAAAGTACTTCATAACAAATAAATAATTTTAGGTGGGAGGCACCAAGGAGTTCTTATGCTTATCTAATATGTTTCTCTCTTAAACTATTCCTTTAAATTTCATGACCGGAAAATAGCAAATCAACCATTAATAAGACCAGAGGTAGATGGAATTTGAGCAATATACAACCTGGAACCAAAAGCTTTGGTGCTATCTGAAGCTGTTCAAGAACATGAATCGTTTGGTATCCACACGATACAATATAGATTTCTCGACAATTCTTTGGGTTGAGTTTCTAACAAAAGCTAAAGGAGTAGTTTTAAATACTATTCGTTAAACAAACTTTATCATTATTTATTTATATTTGTTAAATATTCTCACAAAAAAGAAGGAGGTATAAATACGAACATATTAGTCTATTGGACAACAATTTAAAATATTGTAAAAAGAACTGACATAAATATTTGATCGTAACTCATATTTCTATATGTTTAGTAGTAAAATTAAGTGTAAAAGTTTTGATCTTAATTTAATGATGATAAATAACAAGTCTCTTTTGCCTCACAGGGAAATTTCTCATTACAGGGAGAAAGATGTAAATCAGAAATACAATGAAGTTTGGCAAGAGGAAAAAGGCCTAAACGTAAATGCCATAGTACAGAAGGATCAATGGAATGATTTTGAGAAACATTAGCTTTAGCAATAGTGTGATCAACATTAGAAAAATTAACAGGAAAATCTTTGTTGATTAGCAAATGATAAAGCCCTTCTCTATGTTCAGCATAGCCAATCATTCTGTTTGACAACTTGTCCTGCAAGACACAGTCATCAGCATAAAAAATGGCTCTAAGATTATTCTGGAAACAAAGTTGTCTGATAGATACAAGACCAAACTTTAACATGGGAATATATAAGGCATTTTTTGAGTACTAGGTGAGAGTCTAGCTGAACAGACCCTTGACTAATGGCAGGAGTAACACTACCATTGGGCATTTGAATAGATTTAGAAGTAACAATAGGAGCAGAAGAGAAATTACTAGCAGTACAAAACATGTGGTCAGAAGCCCCAGTATCAAGAATCCAATCATTTTGCATATAAGTAGAAAGGAAAGCATGAATACATGTCTTACCTACTGCAGAATCATAAGATGTAGTAGTTGGTGAAATGGCATGAACCACAGCTGCAGTACTCATAGAAGGATCTCCAGGATGAGCTTGATGAGCTTTCACAAATTCAACATACTGGGAAAACATATCATGATCAAAAAAGTTGACAAAAGGAGTCAGCTTCTCAGTGCCTGTAGGAGAATCCACCAGAACAACATTAGATCGGCCTCTAGGTTGGTCTCTAGCATTGACCAATGTAGTTAATTCCCATTAGGTTTCTGATTGGATTGAGAGCAAGACTTGAAGACCTTGAGACCCTTCCAGTTAGGAGGGTAACCAATAAGCTAAAATCACCTATCAATGGTATGTCCATTATAACCAAAGTGTTTACATTTTAACACAGGTCTACCATTATTCCTGTAGCTGGAATTATTAGCCAATAATGCCATATTGGTCTCATTCTCAGATGAAGAGCCCTGATTAACTAACATATCCATTGAATCAACTGGAGAAAATTGTAAACTTCTCTGACCCTCTTCTTGCTGAAGTATAGCATAGATCTTTGCCATAGTTGGTATAGGCGACATCATCAAGATTTGACTACGAATGGTGCTAAAAGAATCATTTATCCAACTAAAAAAGCCAATGCTGAATCATCATGCATAGTGGCACTGAATTCTTAAATGAGATTACAAGTACATTTACAACAAGTGCAAGAAGGTAAAGACCTGTACTTGTAATATTCATCACAAAGAGCTGTAATCTGACTATAGAAAGCAGTTACAGACTGAGTACCTTGCTTGATTGAGTTGATGGCTTTCTTCAACAAGAACACTCTTGTGCCATCAATTTTCAGATAACGCATACCAAACTCATCACACATCTCTTTCGCACTGGTGACATACACCAAAGTGTTGCGGACTTGTGGGGTACAGGAATATGTCAACCAAGACAAGATCAAGGCATTGACCTTCTCCCAAGCTTCATGCTTGATGACATCGTCAGGAGGAGGCTCTTTAATCGAACCATCAAGAAAACCATACTTGCTCTTAACCTTCAAGGACATCTGCGCAGATTTGTCCCAAGCAGCGTAGTTCGTGCCATCGAAAGTTTCAGCAATAACACGATTACCAGCACTTTATGACACTATTAAAGAACGGTGATTGAGGATTGTCAGTGGGACTAACAACAGTAGTCGAAGGGTTGGTAGGAGTAACAGAGCTACCAGTATCCGCCATTGATGGAAGCACAAGAAAACGGTTATTTCATAGGAAACAACGAATCAAAAACAGAGTGCATCTCAATTCACAAACAGAACACTCCACAAGGAGAGAAAGAAGGAAAGAAGAAGTGAGCGGTCACCAATTGATCAGAAAAACTGTGGCGATTGATACCATGTGAGAAGTGGGTAACTGAACAATTGAATTGTATTGACAGAAAAATTGAAGAAGAATTCAATGAATTCTTGTGTTTACAATAAATTTAGAAAATAACTAGAAAGCAGGAAAAGAAAGCTTAAATAGGCGCTAAGTTAAGCTAATTACATTCTAACCGCCTTAGGTACAAAACCAGACTGCACAAAGTATAAGTCGCACTTTACTAAAATGAAATCGTAGCGACTAAAAAGACGCTTTGTTCATAGCTGGATAAAATGTTGCTTTGCTGCTCGATTGAATGAACTTCTTTGTACTTGAATGAATCCTGATACAAATTCTGATGATTTAATCATTGATTATGACAGGAAGCTCTGGATGAAGTTGAAGATGAGGAAGAATAGAATGTCCAATGAGAATCCTTGATTGATGCCTCAGCCAAAGATTTGGATAGCAAATGAATTATGCCCGAAGGGCACGTTACTACTACTCCTTCCAATGAGATGCCACAGCAGGTGCAATCACTCTTTTCATCATCATAACAAATGCAACGAAGTATTAGTACGAGGAAGACTACAACTCGTCTTACTATTGTGGATTATGGACATGAAGAGAGAGCAATGTCGCCTGAAGCTGAGGAGTGTATGCCTGTTATATATTTCGATTCAAATCTACTTTGATAAAGTTAGACTAATGTTCAGAAGCATTGCAAGTAGGTTCCTATGTCTTCCTGAGTAGATTCGTTTATTGTGCCACACTAAGGTGGAAGCTAATTCTATGAGTGCAGGATGGTTTTGAAGTTACCAACTTAACTGTTTTTGCTTTTAGGCTAAGGGTATCCATATGGTTGAGCAATTGAATGTGAGTGGATGTCACAATTGATCTTGAATGTCTGAAACCTGGTTCCTTAATTTTTGTTCTTTCCATTTTGAATCCTCAAGCCTGCCTTTTCTGTTTTTTTCCCTTCTGCTGGTGTGCTTACTTTGGTTTGTGCTTGTTTCTGTAGGATGAGTAAAAAAGTGAAGACCGAGTTTGTTTCAATATATCTCTACCTTTTAGGTGTTTTTTGTTATTGTGTTAATGTTTTTACTCAAGTTTTAAAGTAGGGCAACGGGGAAACAAGAACATTTCAAGAAAGAGTTAGTTTTTCTGTTTTTGGCATCTAATAGAGTGGGTGTGGTATACTGTATATGTGACGTGATGATCTAAGTCTAATTTCATGAATACAAAGGAGGCCAGACGTTTAACCTTTAGTTTCAACAAGAACTTCCCATATAATGTCTTGACGCAGTACTGGCGCCTCGTTGTTCAATCACGGCATCGTGAAACTGGGAAGCTGCTTACAGATCTGCTTGATCCATGCATACTATTCTTGGATGTTCAAATCTAGTTTCATGCTATATGCTTGCTCAATATATATAATTTATGATATAGAGGGCTATTGAGAGGAGAATTAGAGATAACATGTTTGCGTGGGGAATCAGAACTCGAATTTAAGGGGTGCAAGATTTTAAAAAAAATCAAGATGGGACGATACGACAGGACTAAAGCAAGAAGTCAGGGTTCCTGTATTCCTCTTGCCTTACTCTAAGAAGATAAAGTAATTTTTCGTTCTATCACACATTCACATTGTAAAGTAAAAACATGCTCAAGAGATTATTGTCACTGCATGTCCGTGTCTACTATAGATGTAAGAAAATTTGTATATCAGCACTACTATGGTGAACAAAAAAAAAAAAAAAAAGTCCAGGCCAAAGGGTTTATGATCCTGTCCTGTTTATATTTGGCTTCTTATCATGGTGTTTTACTTGTCAAGTGTCAACTGTTTGCTCAACTGTCCTACATCTCATGTCTTGTGGATATTCTTTTTCGGTTTCATGGATGATACATCTCTCACCCCTCAATCACAATTGTGCATGTAGAAGCTGACATGAACCGTGAACTGGAAAGAGGCAACACGAGAGTAAGAGAATCCTGAAGGTAGATTTTACACCTGGAGGATTACAATTAATACCTATATCAAAGCTCATTCTATTACTTCAGTTTTTTGACCGATTTTTCTGTGCGACAGATACTTGATTCATTCTGATAAGGAGATTAAATCATTCATCATTAGTTCATGGGAGGGCAACAGACCTGAAGTGGGTAAAAGTCCACAATGGATTCTTATATCAAGTGTTCAACAGCAAGAATTATTGTTCAGAAGTGTGCATATACATAGCTATAACAAGCTTAGTTAACCAGTACATATCCTTCTGATGAGCCCAGTTATTTCACACAGGGTTCGATTTACTTCACTAAACACTGGAAGTGAAGTTGAAACTGGCACATGAAGTTTGCCTCCCCAACAGTGTGGAGCTGAATCCAAGCCTCGAAGCTGCCAAATCGAACTGCAACAGATTATCCTCGATTTGTTTCGCTCCAATAACTATCGATGTCCTGGGAAAGTATCCTCCATCCAAGAATGCCAGGCACAAAACATCGCCAAATCGCACCATTGAGTTTGAACCTGTGATCGTCCACACAGTGTTCTGCCCCGGCAAAACAAACTCAATGTTCGGAACACCTGGACCAACTCTCGTGCTACCAACATTCCGACTACTAAAACACACATCAAAAGGTCTGATTGGGTCCACCATGCTAATGTTTCTTAGATCCGCCTCCAAAATGAAAGCCGAGCTCATCGATACATAAAGGGAAGTTTCCATAAGAGTGTAGGGATTCACAGTGCTGATTTTTGTTCCACCATTGCCTTGTGCGTCAATCGTTAACAAGGTTGTGTTTATCTCGACAGGGTTATTGTTTACCCTGATTGCATTCACATTAATGAAGTATTCAGTGGACGGATCAGTGCTATAGACCGGTGCAGTGTCGACCGGGTTTAACAGGAGTGGAGTGTAGCTCAATGATTGTGATGCGTCAATGGCAGGGAGGAAATTGTACGGGCCGTCACCGATAAATATCACACCATTCAATGAAGTCGAGGGAGAAAGACAAATGGCAAATCTTCGTCTAAAGCTGAACGCAGATGCAAATTGAGAAGGTGCTTCTGTTCGTTCGCGGCCAAGGCCTATTATACCAGCAGCTCCACTCGCCAGGCCTCGTGACAGGAATGCCGATGTGCAAGAGAATATAAACCGGGGGACCGTGACTTGTCGCCCTGGGTTCGACCCGTCTGTTGATCTGACAGAGATAACATCCTCTGCCTGATCCCCTGTTGTTCCTACGCTAATGAACGGGTTTGTTATCGACACACTGCAATCATTATTACATGGTGTAGGCCCGTTTGAGCAATTACCACATGACGTGGTTCCGGCTAGTGCGCATTGGGCTGTCCTGCAATGTACAACCCGGTAAGTCGACGAAACATAGCTGCTGTTGCAATCTAGCCACAAGAAGCGGCCACCAAGATGAACGACGAGGTTTACGGATACTAGAGGAGTCCGTTGGTTGATGGTGGTCAGGTATTGAAGGGTGGAAGCATCTTTTCGGACAGGGAGGACGAGAGCGTGGGGTCGAAAAGAGCGTTGAGCATGAGAGAAAGAGAGCAGAAATGCAAGAATGAGTGGTAAAGCCAAAGATGATATTGGCATGACTAAGTGTAGGAGATAGATTAGTGAGTACAGTAGTTGGTATTTGTGTCTGAAAAAATGTCCTGTATTTATGAGATAATGTTGCCCAGGCCATAACCTAATACAGCTCGATTGGTATTAATGAGTTGGGATGAGAGAATTGTCAATTTGATGACTATTCAAATCACAAGGATCCTATCCAACGATGTTGCCTTAGCTTGTCTGAAATATAAACTAATCGACCCATGTAACTAATGCTAGATAATGACTGGAATTTAGGATAGAAAACTGACAGTGTCAAGATATTAAGCAGTGTTTTGTACTATGTAATGACTGATGAGGTATAAAAAATCTCCACTCCTCCCTGGTAAAGGTGTCCACCGTTATTTTAATTATTATTGAACATGAAATATAGCATTACAATTATAATTGTTGAACAAGACTAATTTATCGATCGATTTTATATGCAAATCACCACTAATCTCTATTCAAAGAATATAATCACCCATTTTAAGGAATTGAACCCGTAACCTCATAGTTACGAGGTTTCAACTTGACACTCGGCTACATTGAGTACCTGTCAATGTGAAAGGGTAGGGGTTACTCGACTTAATAATCAAGTAGGTTGTTTAGAACGTAATAGGCACGAAATGTAACCATAACCATATATAGATTTTTGCAGGGGTCATCGCTCTGATAAAACCAGAAGCTTGTCTGCCCACAATTCACCTAACTTGAAGAAATAGGATAATATGTGGGCATCAATACGCTGTAGAGTTTTTTTTTTTTTTTTTTTTTTAAATTAAGGTGGAGTCTAGCTCCTAAAATAATCACGGGGTTATAAAAATTCGTGAACAAGTCTTGATTATTCTTAGTGTCACTCGACAGTCTAAACAAGATGACTAACAAAAATACTAGGAGAAGCAGGCATACACATAGCCAACAATACAACAAACTACTAACGACTAAGCTATAGTTAACATCATTATCAAAGACCAACTGATTTCTTCTTGTTACGAGTTTTCAGCATCACAAACGGTCTTGAGGTTCTTGAGACTTATCAACTTTCAACATCTTCATCTTCTTTGCACTAACCATATTACAAAGACGCTAGAGACTTTTTCTTGCTCTTCCTTTTCCGACCTTTTTTTGAAGGGTAAACATTAACAGGCCAACGACTTTCCCTTTACTCCTACTGCCATTAGCAATAGGAGACGGAGACATATTTTTGTTAAAGACAGGATTAACCAATTACTTATCTCTCATCAACTCCATAGAGTCAGCAAGCAAGCAAGGAGCCTCCTCACCCTCAGAAGAATAGGAACCATCAACTAAAGGAGAAATTGGAATATCTCCTAAAGAGCTTCGTCTGTTATGTCCCAAGATAATGGGCTCAAATTCGGGAACCTGTTCGAAACACATAGATGAAGACGACCTAGTATCTATGATCTTTCTGACCGAGAATAAATTGTCAGAGGCTACTGCCTTTTCTTGGACTGTTGTACCAGTTTCAGTTTCATCGTCATAAAGAGTATGAGTGACAAGGTCCCCTTCTCCTTCAGTTTCCACATTTTCAAGCACAGAGAAAGGATTTTGACTACCCAAGCTTTCCAAATCTTTTGCAGTAACTTCATTTGTATAAGGTTCTCTTACAGGACTGGATTTATTAGGACTTTGCCATTTGGCCCAGCTTTAAGAATCATCAGACTTATAATATCAGAACATTGCCATTTAGGCCAATCAGAAAGAACACCAAAAGCATCAGATTGATCTTGAAAAGGAGCGGGAATTTGAGAAATGGGATTTAAGTATGTATAATTACTTTAAAAAAGCTTGGGAAAAAAAATCTTATTAATATCATATATTTATATTCATTAAATTTATACTTAGATTGAAATGGTCTCGCAAAAACTTTTCCAGGGACTGACACTTTGCTAGTTTGCTCTATGAAATTTATATCGTGGGCCTGGAGACTCACTGATTTTGTGTTGTTGGCTAAGAAGCATTAATTAAAGAATCCTGCATTGCGATTGCTGGTAAATGCTGACTGATGACAATTTTTTTCCCCTTGAGAAGAAAAATTCAAGTTTCACCTTCTGTCGTAATAATATACACTGCCATCTCAATTTCGAAGTTTCCTACTACACTTTTAAATACATAAAAATCCTAATAAAAAAATAAATAAAGTAGAATAAATTGTTAAAAAGTATATTAAATAAAATATATAATATTAATTAAATAGATTATAAAATAAATTTACGAGAAGTTGAATTGGATATAGCAAGATTTAGCGGTGAGCGTTTGAGATGGGATATTGGGAAAATTTCGATCCTGAAAATCTCAATTTCATTTGGGATAAATTGCGAATTCTCATATTAAATTTTGAAACGAGATTGGAATTGATTTTACATCCCAATTGGAATTTAAGATTCCAAATGGGATTTTATATATATTTATATAAAATAAAAGGCTAAAATGTAGTATATATGCATATAAAATAGTGAAATTATTATAGTTTATAAGTAGTATTGAATCATTTAATTTATTTTGATAATATAAATTTTTTTTAATTGGAATTACTTTTACCATAATTTTTATATCAACCATGGATGTTGTTGACTTTTGAAGTAAATTTAGTCTTTAAATTTTCTTGTTGGTTTAATCCTTGTGGAATTACATGAATGGTGATGTTTAAAGTCTGAATTCAATATTTTATGTTGCAATATTTCTTTAAAAATAGCAGAAAACAAATTAATATTTGAATTTGACGAGGATATGCATTAGTTTTATTTGAGATTCTGAAATTCCGCCCAAAATTTCAAAGTCTTAATCTCAAAAAATTTCATTTGAAACGAAATTAGAATGTGAAATAATTGTCCCGATCTTGAATTTTCATTCTCAAAATGCCAAATTCTTAAATTTTCAACCGACGGCCACCACTAGTGAGATTAGTGGTCGGTAGACGAGATCCCTACAGACTTTACTACTAGTGATCCACAGCGTGCAGGTTTCTGAGATTGCCTTCAAGGAGGGAATAAATGCAATGGATGACAACTTGGCTGTTAGTTGGTTGATTAATTGTGGCGAAATCAACGACGAATTACGAATTACTCCCGTCCGGTTATGATGCCATGAAATCTCACTCCACGCTCTTCATGGAATCATGGTAGGCTGGTAGCAAATGATTTGTATGCAGTTGTTTATAATTAATAAGTTGTTTATAATTAATTTATTCTTCAAATAGTATTGTTACATGAATGTTTAGTGTTAAGGATGAGGGGGAAGGGTTGGGTCAACCAGGACCGTCCCCGAAATTTAAGGGGTCCTGTATCATAAGTTAAATTAGAGCTCTGAATAATATTAATTTTTTTGAAATGGAAATAAAATATAATATTTAAAAATGTGAAAATAAATATTGTTACCAGTATATATATTTATATAATGAAAAAATATATTTTATATTAAAAACATATTGATAAAATAATATAAATATAAAATTTTGAAGAAATAAAACAATTTAAACATAAGTCACACATTAATTATAACCAAGGAAAATCACATTGTTGGTCTAAAAAGTATGTTGGTCCAAAAATATATATATATATCTAAAAAATATACGCTCTCCGTATCGGATTACTACAGGTCGGATAAAGTATTAAGAAAAAAGTAAATAAAGTAGGAAAGATGATAATAAAGTAGTAAAAAGAATGAATAAAGTAAGACAAATATTGACTAAAGTAGAAAATATAGTGTATAAATTATGAGAG
>JAYMSP010007284.1:0-10210 GCA_036897095.1 Plantago elongata
ATGGTATGTAATGTCGTTTTAATATTTGTATTATTACACACTCGCAATTTAATCATTTTTTATACTATGCCTACTTTAACTTAACTTAATAATGAATTTATATTTTTGCTGAAACAGAAGAAAATATTTAATTGCAAAAAAAGAAAATATTTAAGTAAATAACTAATCTTTTACTTTATTAAATATAAATAACTTAAGTGAATTTATAATGTTTGACACCAAATGTAATGATTTTCATATGATTTTTTTAAATTAATAAAAAAATAATCATCATTTAACGTTTTTAGATTATCATATAGGAACTAATTAAATTTCATAGAAACATAACTTATCTAAAAATACATATATTTAACGACTATAACAAACAAACCGTTAGAGAATAAATATACAAGAGTTAGAATTGGGTTAGCTAGACTGTTATATGCCCAATTGTTACGGGCTATCTAGAAGCTTCTATCTATTCTATAAATATATACGTGTACTCTCTCATTATACACATCAGAATAAACTCTATTCTATTTTCTCTCAACACGTTATTAGCACGATAGTTTTCAATTAACTGGGAATTTAAAACCCTAAATTTTTCCCCATTGTACATGCGCGAGCCAAAAAGAAAATAGCTCTGCTATCTAGCGGCCGTCCCACTGTACCATTGAAAACCACATAAACATATTTAATAAAAAAAGATTTCAAGATTTGCTACTTTTTTCCTCTCTCTATTTGCATTTCTTTTCTTTCTCCACGCATTTGTTTTAGATGTTTCATACTTCTCTTCTTTTTTCATTTCATATTTTCTTGTATATTTTATTTTAACTTTTTTTTAATTGAATATATATCAAATATAGTATTAATATATTTGAAACAAATGAGATACATTACTATTTGAAAGAATTTAATATGTATTCTTTAAATTTAGAGTTGCAAAAACAAAAAAAATCTAAAATATACTTAGAACGATATGAATTGTATAGCTTTAATTTAAAGTATTAAAATTTTAGCTTAAATTAATATAATTTTTATTTTGAAGTAAAATATTAAACAAAATATTAGTGTGATTTTGTTATAATTTATTAATAATATTTAAAATTAATTTAAAAATAAAATTTAAAAAAAATGAGAAAATAAAAATAAAATGAATAATTAAGTTTGATAGAAATATTAAATTAAAATAGATTTTGAGCCTCAATTCACAATTGGAGTAGTGAATTGTACATACTTATAAGTTGAATTAGTGAATTGTATAAAGTTGTAAATTAAATTGCAGTGAGTTGGAGTATAGATTTTGGGACCGAGTGACATGGCCTCAAGATAATGGTAGTGAGTAGCAAGCACCATAATAAACATGAGCTCCTCCGTGTTTCCGCCACCACTCTCCGCCACCGCACCACAAGCAGCCGGAAAACCAATCAGCCAGTACAACCCCACTACCCACCAACACCCAACTGCAAATACTCTCCTCCAAACCTGCACTTCCAGCAAACAACTCCACCAAATTCTCCCCCTCCTCATCAAAACCAACCTCTACTCCCAACACCTCTTCCAAACCAAACTCCTCAGCCTTTTCTGCAATTTCTCCTCCTTAAACGACGCTCACAAAGTCTTCCACTCAATCCACCCCAAAACCGACGACATTCTCTACCACACCCTTCTCAAAGCTCACGCCCACTATTCAACTCTCCACACTGCCTTGGCCTTCTTCACCCGGATGAATTTAGACGGAGTCCTTCCGGTTGTGTATAACTTCACTTACTTGCTCAAGGCCTGTGCTGATAATTTCGACCTTGCTACTGCTAAACAGCTTCATTCGCAAGTTGTAGTCAATGGGTTTTCGTCTGATTTGTATGCCATGGCTAGTGTAGTGAGTGTGTATGTGAAATGTAAGGCGGTGGAGGATGCGTGTAAGATGTTTGATAGAATGCCTCACAGGGATTTGGTGTGTTGGAATTCGGTTATTGCCGGGTTTTCGCAGAATGGGAATCCTGAGAAGGCGCTGGAGTTGTTTTTTAGGATGGTGGGAGAAGGACATTGGCCGAATTTTGTTACTGTTGTTACTGTTTTGCCTGCTGTTGGTGGTGTTAGAAATTTGAGGATTGGGAAGTTTATTCATGGGTATGTTTTGAGGCGTGGGTTGGATTCGTATGTTAATGTAGTTACTGCTTTGTTGGGGATGTATGCGAAATGTAGGTTGATTGGGAGATCACGTGTGATTTTCGATAGGATGGAATCTAAAACGGTTGTTTCGTGGAATTCAATGATTGATGGTTACGCCCAAAGTGGAAATCCTGAGGAAGCTTTAGATTTGTTCCAAAAGATGCTGGATCAAGGGATGGAGCCCACAAATTTCAGTGTTAAGGCGGCATTAAGCGCTTGTGCTGCGTTAGGCGATCTTAAGCGCGGTCAGTTTGTTCACGAAATTATTGATAGGTACAGACTTGGTGGAGATGTTGCTGTTATGAACTCTTTGATCACAATGTACTGTAAGTGCAGAAAGGTTGATTTGGCTGCACAATTATTTCGTAAACTGAAAGGGAAAACACTAGTCTCATGTAATGCTATGTTATTGGGCTTTGCACAATGTGGTCGCTCCATAGAAGCTATTAATCTTTTCCACGATATGCGAAAAGAAAATATGAGTCCTGATACATTCACTTTGGTAAGCATCATAACTGCAGTTGCTGACTTATCGGTACCACGTCTAGCAAAATGGATCCATGGACTTTCTGTTAGAACATGTCTTGACAAGGATATTTTTGTCATGGCTGCTCTTGTTGACATGTATGTGAAATGTGGTGCAGTTAATACAGCTCGACAGCTGTTTGACTCGATGAATGAGAGGGATGTGGCAACGTGGAATGCCATGATAGATGGATATGGGACGCATGGGTATGGGAAAGAAGCTGCAAAGCTATTTGAAAAAATGTGCAAAGGTAATATAAATCCAGATCACGTAACATTTCTGTGTATTATCTCAGCTTGCAGCCACTCTGGGCTTATAGATGAAGGGCAGCACTATTTTGGTATGATGAAAGAGGAATATGGGCTGGAACCGTCAATGGAACATTACGGAGCAATGGTTGATTTACTTGGACGTGCTGGTCGACTAGATGAAGCGTGGGACTTCATTAAGAACATGCCGGTTGAACCAGCAATAAACGTCTATGGTGCCATGTTAGGAGCTTGCAAGATTCACAAAAATGTGGATTTGGGAGAGAAAGCTGCGGACAAGCTGTTTGAATTAGAACCGGATGATGGTGGATATCATATTTTGGTTGCAAATATGTATGCGGCAGCATCAATGTGGGAGAAAGTAGCTAAGGTGAGGAGCATAATGAAGAAAAAAAGAATTCAGAAAACTCCAGGGTGCAGTTCAGTGGAGTTTGAAAATGAAATCCACACTTTCTACTCTGGAACAGCGGATCATCCCCAATCAGAGAAAATATACTCGTATCTTGGCAATCTGATGAGTCGGATCAAAGAGGCAGGATATGTTCCGGATACGAGTTCAATTCACGACGTTGAAGATGATGTTCAGGAGCAATTACTCTGCACTCACAGTGAAAAGCTTGCAATTTCGTTTGGGCTTGTGAATTCTAGGCATGGTAGCACGATTCACATTAGAAAGAATCTGCGTGTCTGTGGAGACTGCCATAATGCTACGAAATACATCTCTCTTGTGACCAAAAGACAGATAATTGTGCGGGACATGCACAGGTTCCACCATTTCAAAAATGGATCCTGCTCATGTGGTGACTACTGGTGATTGATTGTAACTTAAAAAGTTCGTACGCAGTCAAGGACGAAGCAAAGCCAGAAGAGTGCATATTGGGGCGTTTGGCCCCTGAATTTTGATTTAAGAAAAATCTTAAGGTTTTTTTACTCTCCCTGGTACGCATTCAATATAAATGTTTGTACAGGATGCCTAGTGAAATATGATGTTTCTACTTGTATAGTTGTATACATAGAGTTAAATTCAAAGACTTGAAGTAATTCAAATTGTGTGAAGCCAATAGACTAGAGTAAACTGAAAACGGAAAGGTCAGGTAATGGTTGCTTGGTTAATGACATGATTCCGTATGTACTATTGAGGAAAACCAAGCGCAACTAAGTTGGCTTCACCTCTCCAACCAATAGGTCGGGGTTCGAGTCATATTTACCGTTTAAAAAAAAAAGTACTATTGAGGTGTTTGTTTTCATAGAGTCCTGTGTTTATCATTAGTGTATGATAATTCCTTGTAGCCAGACAATTTCACTTAACCATTCGTGTTCATAGTGGGAATCTTGTGGCATTGGAGATGAGGATACTGGCTCATTATAGTGGGAATCTTGTGGCATTGGAGATGAGGATACTGGCTCATTGCGACATTTTGATAACTGAGTTTCTTTTACATGTTCACGTGGTGAATTCTTTGGTAACAATGTACTCTAAGTGTAGCCAGAGAGTATGCGCAAAATGTGTTCTGATGAAATGACTGACATGTTTGGTGCGTGTAATTCGATAATATCAGGTATTCGAGGTTGGGTAGCTAGGGAGGGGGTTCAAATTTTCCAGGAAATGAGGGTTGGAGCATGATAAGTTGACGCTGGTAAGTGTGTTTGGGGGCATGTGAGGATTTAGGTGACTTAAGCATGGGGTGTTCGATTGATGAATATGTGAGGGAGAAGGAAATGAGCCTGAACTAGGATACAGCTTCTGCTTTGATAACTATGTACGGTAAGTGTGCGGATTTGTTGCAGCCAGGGGAGGCACTTAATCGAGTAAAAAAGAGACATAGTTGTTGGTAGATTTTTGTTTGATTAATAGCGAATTAACCTTTGCAAAATTGTGGGTTTATATGTGACAGTATCCTTGCAGTATTATATGTTTCACTACGAGAATATTTTTACAATAAAGATCCGATTAAAAACACTATAAATTTTTTTACGGTTATAAGATTTCATGTAAATACCCAAATAATAATACATTCTCTCACAATATTTACAACACCTAACAACTCTTTCTTTCTCTGCAAAAACCTCAAACTCTAGAGAGAAACATCATATCCCTCTTCATCTTTCTCCCTTCCTCCCTCCCCCTCGGTCGGAGATCGGTACCACTGCCGCCCTTTCCCTTCACTGAAATTGTCGCCGGATCCATCTCCGCCGGAAATTATGGTGCTCAAACTCAACTCGTCAGAAAATCTCTCTCTCTATTTCGTTTGATTTCACCAAATTTTCAGATCTAGCTGCTAAAAATGTTCAAATCAACAAATTTCACCTTTTTTTCCATTAAAATCTCATTTGAAAGTGAAATTTGACTTTTTAATTTTCATTTTTAGCTGATTTTACGATTTGGTATTTTCACATCTGAAATTTGATTTCAAATCTGAAATTCGTACAGTGAAAATCGATTTTCGTAATTTGGTGTTTTGTTATGATTTTAAGAGCTGGTGATATAATTTTATGCATCAATGTTATTGTAAGGCCCCGTCTGTCCGGACGTCAAGGATTATGCCGAACTTCCAAATACATATATATATCAAAGTAATAATTATTACAGACCCCAAACTTAATTTATAAATCAACAGTTATTACACACGTCTACAAGATCAACAGCGGAATAACAAGGCCTAGTGTCAGTCAGTCTATCTATCTACCCCGATCTCACTTCGTGCTCTTTACCTGGGAAAGCATTATTAGGACAAGGAGAGTGTCAGCCATATAGACTCAGTGAGGATAATCAGGCATGCATGAAGATGAGTATGAATGCAACAAGATAGCAAACCACCACAAGCTGTTCAAGTAATTTTTCGAAAATGGGGAAACCGTTAACAGGCAGGCAGGCAGGATCAATAATCGGATTGGGGCATGCGACCCATACAACCCGGACGGTACATGTATCGGTTAAAAAGTCGGATTGGGTCGTGCGACCCATACAACCTGGACAGATCAGGTATCGGTCAAATAATCGGATTGGGGCGTGCGACCCATACAATCCGGACAGATCAGGTATCAGTCAATTCATCGGATTGGGGTGTGCGACCCATACAATCCGGACAGATCAGGTATCAGTCAAATCATCGGATTGGAGCGTGCGACCCATACAATCCAGACATAGGACTGTTTGAATAGTTCAGCAGGCAGGTAGGAGCCCGAAAGTATAGCGCTGCAAACCGCTATATAAATTTTGTCGAACAAGTCGACCCGGTCGGTTTCCCAAGTTTTTTTTTCCAAAAATGTGTGGTTGCTTTAAAATCATTTTTCATGCAATGCAAATCATGTGGAACAGCAGGATATAATCAGGATGGAACAACATGAGATAACTAGAATAGAATAACACGATATAATCAGGTCAGAATATCAAGTCGTAACTAGAATACAGATCAACAGGTTCAAGCTGTAACTAGAATACAGATCAACAGGTTCAACTACATTCATCAAGTCAGTAGTCGTAGCTAGTAGTCCCGTCGTAGTTAGTCGGGATGTCGTCGCGCATTCGGAGTCAGAGTTAGGCAAGCAGGCAAACAAGCAGGGACAGGTACTAGAATTTAAAGATGATGAAAGGTAACAACTTTCCCAGGGCCTGATGCCGAAAGCCAGTAATCACTCACCTTGGTTGAACTGGTACGCTACGCAACCTTGCGAGTTCTTCAGAGTGCGAAGTTCATGGACAAATGTGATACTACTTAAAATCTACGCAAAAGCTAATAATGACACCTTGAAACCCCCGTAACGAGCACAAACAAGTCAAGCAAGCATAATCATATCAGGATGACCAGACATACACACTCGACTGAGGCAAGGTATAACAGCAGACCCAAATTGCTACAGTCCACTGCAATTCGAGTAGCAACACAAACTCGGAAAGAATCAAGCATGACTGGTACAGGTAGTCGACTCACAGACAGAAGTATATAACCACATGAACATCATAAAATAGAGCGCCAAGAATATAGCTATAACTCGCAGATTGACACGCCGGAACACATGTCATGGGTAAAGGGATACCAGTAATATAACTATCACAATCCGGTTACAATGCAGAATAAAATTTCAAGGAGACCCATTACTTAAAAACCCAACCAAGCATGTCTGAGATGAAACATTCACATCCATTAAAAACCACACGAAGGGCAAGAAATAAATCATCTGTAAGATCTTTTATCATCATCATAATTTTGAATTTAACACATTATTGAGTACACAGAGTCTTGTGAGATACTGCCAAAACTTAATTCAAAAATAGACCAAGCGGGGTTGTTAAGAAAAATATTAATGTTCTTAAGCCAAACGCCAATGTTCTTAGCAAAATGCATTTTTCTAAATATGAAAAATATCAATGTTCTCAAGTAAATGACCTAAGTTCTTAATAATAAACCTTAATTTTGTACATCTCTTTTTATCTTTCTAGTAGTCAGTCTGGGAGACTTATTCCATAACCCAAATAAAACCATATATTCTCTCAAACTGAAACACCAACTAGAAACCATGTTCACATGAAAGAACCCCGAGATTTACAAATACAAAATATCAGCCACAATCACATAAGCACGTCTGATCGACTCGAGTTCAGAAATACCAATTCCTCAAAACCAATAGAATCACCACTAGTTAGTTGTTTATTCTCCTCTAACCAAAATTTAGTAGCTATTCAATGAGATTGCCTTTCACCTCTACCAACATAACGCACACAACTTCAATCGACGCCTATTACTAATTCGAAGACAACACCACAACCAACATGTCCGATTATGAATTACAGGAAACAATAAAATTCGACATTGACCACCCACGAAATCAGACATAATCAAACAGAGCACGGGCCAAGCAAATCAATATTAAACAGAGATCAGAACATTCATCAAATTCTCAATTCGGACTCAACAATCAGGCAAACACACAGACATGTAAGGTGCAAGAACCCCGCAACAATTTCATTAAAAGCGAAGCAGATAGCAAATAGGGAAACGCAGGCAGACGTATACAGTATGATACATGAGTATAGACACACACACACACACACACACCGACTTGGGGAAACAAGGGAACACAGACAATCAACTATTCGATACCCCGCCCAGAACTCGAATTGAAGAGAGGGAAAACACGTACCAAAAGGATAGAACACGGTCAAGTAAGGAAGGAGAGGCGAGACTCGAAATCCGATTGGAGAGGTACGAATTGCGGTGGTGGAAGGCGGAATCGGTGGTGCTGGGCGAAGACGGTGGTGGCGTCGTTCGATACAGGAGAGGTCGAAGGTGGAGAAGTGTAACGGCCCGGATCTGGTTCGGACGTCAAGGGTTATGTTGAACTTCCAAATACATTTATTAAAACGCATAATACACATCCCAAGTATAATTTACAAATCACAAGTCATTTCACTCTCCTAAAAGATCAGCAACAAAATAGCACGGCCTAGTGTCAGTCTGTCTACCCCATCCTCACCTCGTGCTTTATACTTGGGAAAGCAATTATTGAAACAGGAAGAACGTCAGTCATATAGACTCAGTGAGGATAATCAGGCATGCATGAATATGAATATGAATGCAGCAAGATAGCAAACCACAACAACAGGCTGATCAGGCAAAATTTTCAAAATGGGAAAACCGTTAACAGGCAGGCAGGATCAAGTAACTGGACGGGTCAAGTATCGATCAAATAATCGGATTGGGGCGTGCGACCCATACAACCCGGACAGATCAGGTATCGGTCAACTCCTCGGATTGGGGCGTGCGACCCATACAATCTGGATGGGGCGTGCGACCCATACAATCCGGACAGATCATGTATCAGTCAACTCCTCGGATTGGGGCGTGCGACCCATACAATCCGGACAGATCACCGCTTGAATAGTTCAACATGCCGGTTTCCCAAGTTTTTCCAAAAAGACAGTATGTGGTTGCTTTTGAAAACATTTTTCATGCAATGCATATGTGGAACAACAAGATATAATCAAGATGGAACAGTAGGATACAACTGGAATAGACTATCAGGTCAGAATATCAAGCTAGAATCAGAATACAGATCCACGGTTACAATAATAATCCTATAATCAGTAATCGTAGTTAGTAGTCACGTCGTTGTTAGTCGGGACATCGTCGCGTAACCGAAGTCAGAGTCAGGCAAGCAGGTAAGCAAGCAAGAACAAGTACTGGAATTAAAGGCAATGACAGGTAACAACTTTCCCAGACCCTGATGCCGAAAGTCAATTATCACTCACCTTGGGATGAACTTGTACGCTACGCAACCTTGCGAGTTCTTCAGAGTACAAAGTTTCTGGATAAGGGTAATGCTACTTAAGGATTATACTAGAATAAATCAAGGCGCCCTTAAACCCCCGCAATCGAGCGCAACAAGTCAAGCAAGCATAACCATATCAAATTAACCAGACATATGCACTCGACTGGAGCAAGGCATAACGACAGACCCAAATTGCTACAGCATACTGCAATTCAAACAGCAACACAAGCTTAGAAAATGACCAAGCATGACTGGTTTAGTAATGGACAGTAACTAGCAGATATCAGGGAACAGGCACAACACAAAAAAGCAATTCGACACGGAGGATTACACCTAGTTACAGACCCCATTCGAAGCTATAGTGACACAACAGTCGCCATGGGCAGTCGAACCAACTACAGATGACATTGTCACAAGGCAACTAAATTCACCAACATAAGGGAGACACACCAGATACATGATCAGTGACACAAACAATCAAAATTACCGGTATAAGGTTGATTCACACAGATATGAAAAGAAAAGCGGACATACCACACACAGATACCAAACGACAAGCATCATAATCCAACACAATAGACAACATACTCATACACCTACAATCTGACTCAAACAAGAGCAACAAGGGAAGCTAGAAGTCGCATCTGGGCATGGCAATATACTAGAGAACAATTCGAATCCGCCACATGTGAACATAAGCATGTAGAATCAACTAGACCAATAATTACATATAATTTAACAAGATTACTAACAAAACATAGACTTAACAGTGATGAGCTAGAAGGCATTATCACAGAAGAATCCCAATGCACATACAAAGAGCATTCAAGCAGTTAAAATACACATAAAGTGGAAGACAGACAATAACTTCCATCACCAGCTTTAACACAATGCAACATGAACTTAGTTTTTTCATATGTCTCATTAGCTCTCTATTATAGAGCCACTATAGTTTCTTCACAGAATAACATATCCGTTACTAGCTACTCGAGGA
>JAYMSP010007285.1:0-10209 GCA_036897095.1 Plantago elongata
CAGTGTGGTTGAGAAGAGGGGGGGGGGGGGGGAATACTCTCAAAAGGACTCCAAGGACCATTAGACACAGATTTTTTTTCATGGAACGGAGTGAACAAAAGACTTCTCCTTTTTTATAGTTCCCAACTATCTTTTACTAAGATACTTGAAAACTAGGGGTACATATGTTGATACGGGAATATGTCCAATCCTTCATTCGGACGTCCCAAGGGTAAATCCTAAAACATCACGGTATTACAAGGATAAAGCTCCAAGGATCCGAGCCTCAGACCATCCGAGGTCAAGCTTGCCCGAAACATAGGAAGAATACCGTGATTTGGATGTCCGGGCCAAAACGTTACATCTGAGGATAACAAGTCTGGACCACCCTCATGTATGCACATCTGAACTTAAGGATAACCGAGTGAGGCAAATCATAATATGTCAGTACCGGAGGGCTCAACCTGTTCCAGACACTTTGGTCCAGAACCCTCACTTCGGATGTATTTACGAATAGGAAGACTCCAATGCTCTTGAATCCTATAAAATGACTAATCTAGCCCTGAAGCCTAAAAGGCTATATGGGTTATAACAATCATATGATCCACGGGCTTAATTAAGCTCTATTGGCCCAACTCTTGGTACAATCCAATAAGTCTAACCCAATAAGGGAATTAATCTCTATAAATAGGGAACACCTCTCAACGTAAACTCAAGTATGGTCACTTAATCTTCTCACTCTACTATACACTCTATACCTTCAATTATACAGAGTTGACATACAATCACTCTCGAGTAATGTCTCCCATCCGGTTTGATCCAAACCAAACGGGGTCTAAAGGTCCTAAACCCCCCCCCCCCTTCCAGTCGTCGGTGCAGGTTCGGATATATAGTTTCGGGTACAAGGATTGGAGCTCACATCATCCGAGGACTTTGAAGATTCGAAGGGTTAGTCGATTTCAGTAATATCCGAGGGTTGGGGCTTTTACCTCAACACTTCTCTTCAACTTAAACCCCATTCGGTTCATTTCAGTTCAATTCAATTATGTTCAGTTTAGTTCAAAAAATTAAGTTGAAGAGAATATAGTCTAAGTAGATCTATCTAAATTCAATACAGTAACAAGTCATCTTAATATTAAGGTAGTCTCAGCTAAAAAATGTTATTATTTTCTAATGAATGGAACAACGATATAGGATGAGGTAACGAGGTGAAAAAGGAAAAAGAAGAGACATTATTCTAATTAAATTTTGATTAATTACTATTTTTAATTATTTTTAAACGGTTAAAGGATAACTTGAACTCCCAACTTATTGATGGGAGGTGAAGCGTCTTACTAACTGATTTGTACTTTGTTGTTATTATTAATTTTAATTTAAATTAGAATTTGAATTAGAACGTAAAATTGCTCCTGATCAAAACTTAATTTATAGTTTAACTGTTTGTTCAATTTATCTGCTTTCCTCTATCTTCAATTGTTGATCATACGAATCTTATTGGATTATTGTCTAGGTGGGAGTAGGGACTTGGGAGGCGCGGGTGATCACTACTTCTACTTTGGTTGGAATAATGAGATCTGCTTTCCCCTAAAGTTATTGGCAAGCACGACATGCGACCAGAAACTCTTGGACGCCATCATCATTAATACAATTCTGACATCTACTATCCTTTCTAGAAAGAGGAAACTTAGATTAGATTCCTCTTGCTAGCGAACCCATCGTGCCTATAAATATAATTGTTCCCTTGCTAGTGAACCCATCGTGCCTATAAATATAATTGTAACAATTGTTAGTCCACTTCATTTTTCATTTTATTTATTAAATCTCAATTGTTTTCGTTTTTTCTATGAAGGCGGTATTCTCTTCAACAGTTCAATCCAGTCTAATCCAGTATAGTTCAGTCTAGTCCAGTCCAGTTCGACTTAGTTATAATTTATACCTTACTTCAGTTCAGTTCAGTCCAGTTCAGTAAATCTTAGTTAAAGAGAACATAGTCTAAATCTCGATTGAACTGGACTCCGTGCTTCTTCTTACTCTTCCTTTTTAATTTGAAAAATTCATGCCACATTCAAACTTTTTTTCGAAAATTCATCAATAAAACCTCAGAATCAATCATATTGTTTACTATGATACAATTGTAACAAACTGAAAAGTCTCTTTGATTTGCACATATCTCTCAAAATTGCAGTTTTATTATTAGAGAGTTGACGTATCGTGAAATAGCACAAAGAGAACATTCATATACTTTTAGAAACAATGGTTGCCGGAAGAGCCTGAACCGTGGACTGTGAAAGGATATAGTAGTATTTATTTAAAACGCCCCCCGACATATTAATTAAAGGTGAAATGTATTACCAATCTAACTGCACTTCGTTGTTTAAAAAAGAAATAGTAATATGATATAAACTTTCAACTAGAAGTGATCATAAAATTCGAAATCTAAAAATCCGACAATCCGATTCAATCCGGTATGTCCGGATTGGATTACGATAGCATATTTGAGATCCGAAGATTTTCGGATTAATCCGACCCGACCCGATCCGTCGGATTTTTGGATAATCTGATTTTAATCCGAAATATTAAAAAAAGAAAATACCCTAATTTCAAAGTGAAAAACGTTGTTTGAAAGAGCAACTTATATCCAAACCTAGTAACAAAAACCCAAAACATACCCTAATCATCCATTCATCCTTATTCATTTCCGTCATTTCTATTTTGTTTGGAGGTTTTAGGGAAGTTGAGGAAGAAAGGATAATTTCTTTTCATTATTTTTTATATTTTCGGATTAATCCGAAAAAATCTCATCCAGGCCGGATTAATCAGAATCCGATCCGAATCATTCAGATCGGGTTACGGATTGACCCAAGGTGCTCTGAAACTTCAAATTAATTCGAACTTCAAATCAGATTGTATCAGATTAATCCAACGATCACCTCTACTTTCAGTATATTTTGATTACAAAGTGGACAAACGTGCCAGTTTGACAATTTTGCCTCAAAAGACTGATAGTCGGGTAGACAGATCAACTGATGGCCGGGTAGACGGATCAGATGGTGATAGACTAATGAGTAACCAACCGTCCAAGTGAAAAGCTCAATGGTAAGCATGGTCATCGAAGAAAAATCAGTATGTCTTCCTCTTGGGGTTTAGAGGGCATTTAGGTGGCTTTTTGGTACGCCAATCCGCAATTTTGGTTGGGTGATTGGAAAATTCGACATATTAATGGTTTCCGCTATGATGATCTCTCTTGTTGAATGCAATTTTGGTCTAGAATCCGGGTTGAGAAGTTGTGAATTTGGGAGTATTGCATTTTGTCCCGTTAGATCTATTCGTGTTATTTTATTAGGTTGATATTTGGACTATAATTGTATTGTTCATTGGTGATAGTATTGATGCATTGTGAGATTTAAATTTCGAACATTTTTTATGATCTTCTAGACTTTTTTATGTCCATAATATATCTTTTACCGTAAAAAAAAGAAAAAGGTATGTTTTCCTCTTCCTTACCATATATGCACGGTAGTATCTTAAACCCCCTTAAATATTATACCATGTTGAACCACATACAATATATTTTGGACGGTATAACGTATTAAAGCACCGTGTGTCGTAGAAAAAGAAAAATGAATATGGAGAGAGCACCCGGTCAGCTTCTTTAAGTTGACATGACCTACACACCCAATTGTAAATTTGTAATAATACTAATAACCTTCGGGAACAGCTTTAGGCCCTTTGAATTCTGTAGAAAAACTAACAAATCATACTTTATCTTTCTTCATTTTCAGCTTTTGTCTAAAACCTCCCTTGGATCTTATACAAAACAAATCATATCTTTGTCAAGAAAATTTGAAAAAAATTGGAACCACTTGTGTTTTGTAATCTCTTCTGTTCTTGCCTCTGGAAGGTATGTTTATGCTGCAAATATATTACTCCTACAGTCCAACTAGCTACTATCCAGTTACTATAATGTATTTCTAAGTTCAGTTGATGTTGCAGGTTTGTAATGAAGTTGATAGAGGTTCAACCCAAACTCAGAAAAGTTGCCATCTTTACAATCACATGTTGTTTTAGATCACTTACCAACCATCCATTTTTTGTGGGTTTTCTATGTTTCTTGATATTTCTGCAGAAGTTACTATCTCCTTTTCTGTTTTCATGCTTGCTGTCTGCATCCCCTGTTCTTATATCCACTGCTTTTTTGCTCGGAACGCTGTTGAGCTTCGGCCAACCAATCATCCCTGAAATCGAAACCGAAGAGATAATACAGGACCGAACCATCTCGTATAAGGCCGAGGATACTGATATCCATCAGCTTGAGAAATGTAGTGAGCAGTTGAGTTTGTTACAAGGTAAAGTTGAGATTCATAGAGACTATTTTTCTGATGATAATGCTTCATTGATCAATGAAAGCTCACCAAAAGTTGACTTGGAGAATGATGAGAGCGATGAGGAAATTGTGGAGAACCACTATGTTTTGGTTCCTGCTAATGATGAGCATCTGGATTTGGAAGATGAAAGTAGTTCTTCAGAAGCAGATTCTTTGGGTTTCGAGAGGCGAGATTACGTGGGTTTACCATCTTCTCCTTCTCCTTCATTGTCCTCTCAGAGAAAAGTGGAAGATGACGAGGAGGACTGGGATTCCGAGTCTGATCGGGCAGAGAGTTCCTCACCTGACGCTTCAATGGCTGACATAACCTCAATGCTTCATGATCTAAACCCACTATTGGGTGAAGAGTCTCCAAAACAAGTTCAGGAGTCCTTTGATGATGTAATGAACAATCGCGAGGACTTAGAAGTTGGTGAGGATGACACTGAAGAAGACGAGGAAGAGGACTCGAAGCCTGTCATAACATGGACTGAAGAGGACCATAGGAATGTTTTGGATTTGGGAAATTCTGAAACTGAAAGGCATGTGCGGTTGGATAACTTGATCTTGAGAATGAGAGCAAGGAAGATGCATGAAAGGAACTTGATAGACTTGGAAAGTTTTGATCTTCCATTCAATCTATCCCCCATAGTGACGACTAGGCGAAATCTGTTTGACCTTCTTCAAGATCCGGACGAGCCACCTCCGGTGCCTGGCTCAGCTCATTCTATTTTATTATCTAGGCAGAATACTTTTGGTAACCGTTATGATTCGAGTGAGAAACAAAATCTGATGGAAAATGGATGTCAAGGGGATTTGACAGCATCTAAATCAAGAGAGCCATTTTTATGTAGACATGAACGTTCAATTGCAAGACCATCAGTTTTCGCACCCTGTAGGCAAGAGCCCCGAGATGACAAATGGATACCGTACATTGTACAAGAGGAAGCAGCTCCAAATGAACCGTGCTGCTCATCATTTCAGAGGCAACTGAGCGACGTTAGTGACTCCAAATTGAGCTCTGATCCTGAAACGGGATCAATTGGTTCAGTTGAGAATCTTGTTGACAGCAGCCTCATGGACGAAGATCATGAGCCGATACCAGTGTCGATTATTCAACAAGTCATGCGAGAAGGAGAAGATGAGTTGATCGGAGAAATCTCACAAGAAGATATGCAACACGAACAAGATCTAATCTACAAGATAGAGCTTGTTTCTTTTGGAGATGAAAGTCAATGCTCAGAAGACGGAGATGTTTCTCCGAAATACCATGTTGAGGAGAGTACTGATGTTGAATTCCAAACAGGGGATGTATCTATTGAACACGGCTACAGTATGGTATTGAGCTCTTCATCGCTGCCAGAAGCTAGTGAGAGGGTCTTTGCCGAAACAGATGGTCAATGGCAACAGACATCTTTCTCAGATAGATGGAGAGAAAATAGTGCAGCAGAACCAGGCATGTCAACCTGGGCTTTTGAGCAGACTACCAATCTGACCGATGCAAGTGAAGTGATCTGCGGAGCTGGTTCTACTGAACTAAGGGAGCCTGTTTATGATTTGAGCACTAGAGCAGTGAGGAATCGTAACCTTTTGTCTTCGTCTGCATCTTCAAATGTTCATGAAGAACCAAATCTTGTTCTGCTTGAAGGGAGTAGTCAAGATATTCAAGACAATAGTTTCAGTGTGGAGATGTTGCCTGAACCAATAATTCCAGTTCTAGTAGATGAACATGAATCTGGACTAGCATATGTGTCTGATACAAGAGGACTTGATTTGAATTTGAAGTCTGAATTATCAGGAGTTGACAAGAGAAGTGAGAGTGAAAGTGCTTCAATGGGCACTGGTGTCTCTATTCTAGTAGAATCGTTCACTGAAGTTTCATTCGATGAAAACCTGATGGATCCAAATGCTGAGGGTCAACTTATCAGTCAGAACATCCATGCCCTAGTCATACCTTCTGAAGATAACTACTTACCAGATGGAAGCAGAGAAAGTTCTGTTCATGTCTACAAGGAACCATTTGAGAGTCAATGGACAGAGGAGCATTCTTTTGAACACGAAAGAACTGCAGGCAACAATTGGATAACTTTTGAAGAATATGAAACCTCATTATCTTGTGACCGTTCAGTGCACGAAGCAAATCTAGAACATCAGGATTCTGCACGGGTAAGTAAGAAGTTACAGTTTCAACAGAAACATTTATTACAATCGATCGTATTCTATCTGCCTTTTTTCCAATAACCAGGAGGCTAAGCATTATGTATAACCTGCGCACGCAGTTCACAAGTAAGAATAATATCTTAACCACACTTTTCAGGAATCAAACATGCAGCAGGTCCAAGAGCTTGATTGCAACACCATATCAGATGACAAGTATCCATTGAATCGGGAGTTTATCACCATACCACCCACTGCCTTTGAGGCTGCTAGTCATGCTAAACTGCAGACAATATTTGAAGAGGCAGATCAGGTCAGGGATATTGATGAAGATATTTTGTCAGAGTTAGATACTATTGAGGATTTTAGTATCAAACGGCGGGCAATCGCAAATGAGTGGGGAGAACACATAGATTTGAGTGGAGGGAGCTTCTGTTCAGCAGATCATATTGAAACAGTCAATGTGAGCATTTCTGAATTGAACTCTGTTCAAATGAATGCGATAAAAGAAAATGTCATCACTTCAGAAAGTTCAGATTCCGGGAGAGATATGTATGACAAAGACAAGTTGCGAATTTTTGAAACATGCACTGTGGAGCATGAAGATATATCACATACGAAGTTTAATGAGAGGGAAGGCCAGGATTCTACTGACCTGCGCACATCAGAAGATGTTACAGCATCCTTAAAAAATTGTGTGCATCTTCATTCTGAAACAAATCACATTATAGAAGACATTAGAGATTCAATATCCACCTTAGAAGTTGGTTCTCTTCCCATGAAACATGATGATATTGAGGATACAGCACGTGATGATGTTCTTTCAACATCCGAGCATATTAGTGATATGAACACTGCAAAGCTAGCTGATGTGGAGCCTGTTCGAGACGAGGCTTTGACACATGAAGTCATAAATGAGATCCACAAGGATGCAGTTGTTCACATCCCACGTATGGTCGAGTCCAGAGAACAATTGAATGTTGGAGAGTCCATTCCAGCAGAAGCTAATAGTTTAGATGAGAAATGAAAGAAAGAGTTGAATTCAGATCTTGCTGCTGCTGAAAATCCAGAGGACGAACACAAAAAAGGCTTGCATTCAACTATAGCTTCTGATGGAACGGTGGAAATCATTAGAAGCTCCATCTCCGGTCGAAGTTCCAGCCCTGAATCAAGTCCAGGTGATTCTCATGCAGAATGAGATTCCACCTGGATCCTTTATCTGGCAGAAAAAACATTCTTGGATCCAGGTCTGAATCAAGTTTCATCAATTGCTTCATTGACTCGAGTTAAGTGCATTATGCAGTGTAAAGATTGGTTTTTCTTCTAGAGTTGGATTTCAATTGATTTCCATATGTTAGCTTTCGTGAGGGCGGTTTCGGTTCTTGGTGGGGTAATGTGTGTGTACCTTCATTTTGTTAATTTTTCCAGTTTTCACCCAAACTGCATATTTTATTGTGCTTTTTTACATAATGGTCACTTATAAGCTTCTTTTTTACTCTTACACACCTTTAAAACTTTCATTTATTAACAAAATATTTTTTTTACTAATTAATCACCTTAATAAATTTAGTGTAATTCAATTATATATCAATTAATCACTTAGTTATTAATGAATTCATATTAGATTACATCACAATCACTTTGGTGAACATTTCATCAAATTAAAAAATTAAAAATAAAATATAATTCGTCAAATAAAAAATATATAAATAATTTACTAAATCAAGTCTATTAATTCAATAAATCAACAAAATTTGTTCTGGACATACTATGCCACTGACAAAGTTTGTCTTGGACATTTATAATTTGTCACCGACGAAGTTTGCCACGGGCAAGCTATGCCAATGTTTGACGGAGTTGTGACGACCCAATTAATCGGACCCGGTTGAGGTTCGATCATATACGTGATATTTGAATATATTATTTTATTTTGAGGCGGATTGAATTAGAATATTAGTGGTCAGGTCATATCCGCTAGTTAATTACGAATAAGTGTTAAGTTAATATTTGATATTAAATTAATAAAGTAATAATAAAAATAAAATAATAAAAATTATTTTTTATTTTAGATTCTAGTTCAGTTCGCGTCCAATATCATCCCGGATATCGAATTCGTATTTTTCGGAATTTATTTACGAGCCATTTGAGTCTAGAAGAAACCAGGTTTATATAATGATAAAATACCTATTATACCCCTTCACTTATCTTCTTCCTTCCCCAAATTCTTTCCCATTTCCGTCAGTTCAAATCGATCCACCCACGAGAAACCGACCGTGCCGTCTTCCTTCTTCGTTAAGGCGCCGCCATCACCGACCGCCGCCGCGGGAAAAGACCAGATTGCCCCTCAACGATACGTGGCTGAGACGTGTGGCTGGAGAATGACGCGTAGCCGGGAGATGATGCGTGGCGGAACACGCGTCACTACACGGAGGAATTCCGGCCGAGTGGTCGGCGTCTTCTCACTTATAAATACCCGACCTCCCCGCCTCCTTCCCGTCACCACACCATCGGGAAAATTTAAACAGTCCCGCTCTCTCTCTTTCTCGCCTCAGTTCACTCGCACCTCAGCCTCTCACCGTCGCCACCCACTGCGCCTACCTACCGGATTAGAGTCGTTACTCACGATCAATTCCGGTTAGTAATCTATTTCTTTTCCGATTTTTCTCGAATTTGGGATGGGAATAGTGAAATCAATTATTGTCTGTTGAATTGCTATCTGTTGAGTCTGCGTATTGTTGGTGACCGTCACTGCCTTGCCGGCATGACGAGCATTGTGTGTCACGTATATGCTGTCGTATTAGTTGATTACCGGTGCATTGAGAAGGTTTACTGCGTATGGTTAAACCCTGTATATATTGTTATCCATATTAGTGCTATGTTGATGCCTGCTTGCAGTCCACGGAGTGGATGATGTTACTGTGTGAGGTTATGTTGTGTGTTGTTGTGTTTATTCTTCATCTTCGGTTGCGTATGCGGGTATGGCTTACCATAGGTTGGTTCCGGTTCTAGCCGAGTTTGTGTATATGTGGTCTGGATATGGTATGTTTTGGTTATTTGCCCTGCCCCGAGCTACTCAGTGTTGCGAAACTAAGATTTACAGTCGAATATTAGTTTATACATGTTGAGTAAAATTAGAGAAGCTGCATTTGATAGTTTAATCAACATTGGGCTGTTTCTGTGATAATTAGTTTGAGTAGTTGTGTCGAGTCTAGGGATAACTAGAGTAGTACTGTTGATCGTTCCTGTATGCTAGAATTTCAGTTTGTAAGCCTGCCTGTTAATAAGAATTTTATGTCCATGGTGCGCATAGGTGTTATGCGCTTGAAGTTCGTTGGAAAGGGTGTGTATTTGTTGGATTGCGGAACTAGCTGCGAAGAAGTGCTTGAACCTGTTTGAGTAATGAAGTGTGTTAGAGGAGCTTAAGCTAGTGGATGAAGAAGATGTTGAGTAGTAATCAAGATGCTAGTAGATAATAACCATGTTTAGATAATACGGAGGAATTTGTATGAGCACTTAAGTACTATGAGTTAGGCTTGTCAATGGGTTCAAACCGGTCCAATCCAAACCATTATATAGTATCCGGCTTAAAATCCGCAACCGACCCATATAGTTTAAAACCGGAACCGGAACCGGAACCGTTGTAATTTAATAAAACCGGAACCGGAACCGGAACCGCAATACTCTAAAACCATCTGGAAGACTGGAACCAA
>JAYMSP010007286.1:0-10208 GCA_036897095.1 Plantago elongata
AGGCCGGGGGGGGGGGGGGGGGGGGGGGAGTGGTGGTGGTTAGTGTTGGGAATGGTAAATGTCGTGTTGCCTAGAGAGAGAGATAAAGTGTAGGTTTTGTTGGAAGTTTCAGAAAGTTTTAGGTACATAGTTGAAAACTTGTTGCAAAGCAAAACTGAGGAAAAAGAAAATCCAAAGTATGGAGTCAAACTTGTACCATACGGGATAACAGTGCTATATGGATAAGAGTTGCTCTCTGCTCTGGGTTTCAGTCAAGCCTTCAAACACTGTCTCAAGGAGGTGCTCCAGTGCTAAGTATTTTTTTAAATGCCATAGTTACTGGTAATATGTTGCACGTTTAGGATCTTGGGGGCTCCAGCAATGAGAAGTTCTTATGCTCATCTGAATGCCGGTAATATCTTGCAGTTTTATGATCTTGGGCGCTCCAGTGATCAATTGTTTCAATGTGATTTGAGTGCCGGTATTAAATTGCACTTGTTGTGTGAAGTCTGGGGTTTCTTTAATTTTCATCAGCTTTTGGCTGAGGAGGAGAATTCCCCGTTTGAATGGAGGTAAATGGAAGTTACTACACTGGTTCAACAGAAAAGAAAGAAAGAAGATGGTGCATGCTGAACTTGAGATTTGCAGTAGATACTGCATTCTGTAATTTGCAAGAAGGGGAATGAGATATTTTGCCAATCTTCGTAGTTTATCTAGGGGTGCACTATCTTCCATTGCACTGCTGGCTCTACGTACCTACATACACAAACACACACACTTTGAGATGTGTGTTAACCATTTTTCACATTATTGTAAAGTCTTATCAGTGTTGTAGCAAGTAAAATTGTGAATTTCGTTCGTCTCCAGTGTTATCAATCCCGGATAGCCGTGCGTCGTGTCCCATGAAAAGAAGTCTTTGATAGCAGAAGCAGGGGATGCCCAAGACACTTCTCTTACATTACCCTTTCCAATTGAATTTTAAGGTGAAGAAATAGAACCTACATGAAAATTGAATGTTAATACTTAACAATCCTGCAATCATAGTGATATAGATTGGTGGATTGGAGAGTAGAGGATGGAGCAGCAGCTTTGCGTAACAGAGAGAATGAATAGAAAAAGGTTGAAAAATGGGAATTTTTTTTTGGGGGGGGGAGGGGGGGGCGTAAAATAGGCTGCCTAATCTAATGAAGTGCCTGTAAAAAAGACCAAGAGCCACGGCAGTCTGGGACCCAGTTATTCCCCCAGTACAAGTTGCAGTGGTAAACTGGTTTGCTGTAGAGGCCTAGGACTCAGTTGGGACTGGATCTTGCACATTCTTGGTGGGATCGATTACACCAAGTCTAGTCCTTTTTTCTGGCTGTTAAGGTCGTTTAAATGTATGCCTGTATAGTCCTGACGACTATTTTGCAACTTATGGGTGTAATTCTGTGTGTCCTTAACCAAATAGGTTGAAGTAAGTCTATATGCAGTTATTGTAATGTTGGGATGTTATATTCGTAGAATTTTGCCATAAAAGTCATATATTCCCCTCTGTATATTAACAGGTTTGTATGGCCTCGGGACCTCTGTTATGTGCGCTACTGGCGTCGAAATGATGATGGAAGCTATGGTAAATTTTCAAGGAGTTCTTTTATTTTTATTTGTTCTGGTATTTCCTTTTATTTTCTTCTGATAATCCTTCTTCTTTGTCATGTGTGGCCTTGCAGTTGTGCTATTTCGTTCAAGGGAGCATGAGAACTGTGGTCCACAACCAGGATTTGTGCGAGCTAATATTGAGAGTACGTTCAACTGAGGTTTGGTTCAGGGATGTGTGTGGTTTGCCTTTTCGTTGTTAAGTCCAACTGGGCTTGCTACTAAATTGCATGTCATGTTCCAAAAGTGTTATTTCCTGAGTTCAACATATGTATTCTGTGACTTTATCATTATGATTATGAAAGTTCACTGCTGCTAATTGCAGGTGGAGGATACAATATCTCACCCATGAAACCTCATAACGGAAGGCCCAGAACTCAGGTTCAGCATCTTATACAGATTGATCTGAAAGGGTGGGGAGTGGGTTATGTTTCATCGTTTCAGCAGCACTGCCTTCTTCAGATGTTGAATAGTGTTGCTGGTGAGATACTACTTTAAATTGGATAGCGCAGTTACAGTTATGAATATATTTCCCCCATATTTTTATCATGGTGTCTGTGCCCATAGTGTCTCGTGCTCTTTCTGGTAATAATGGTCATAAAACACCCGTGTTATTGGTCTCCTGAAGCTCTTAACTCTTTGTCCAGGACCTTTGTTTTAACTCCTTAATGGTATAAACATCTATAACAATCTCATGATTGTTCAATTGTGCCATCCAATTTAAATTTGAACCAACTTATATTGAAAGTTAGCCACATGAACTTAAGTTGCACTGGATGGACCAAGTATATAGAAGTGGTTAACGGCAATTGACTTGATAATTGGGAGAAAACAACTAAAAATTTCCTACTGGTACTCTACTTGCTATACTTTTTCTTTTTCTTTTTTTTTTCTAACTGCAAAGGTGACTCAAAACCCCCAACCAATTGGTTGGAGGTGAAGCGTCTTACTCACTGAGTTGCGTTTCTTTTGTCACTCTACTTGCTATACTAACTTCCAGAAAATATTCTCATGTGCACAATGAGAGAAGGTGCACTTAATTTTTTTTTTTCTTCTACATTTCAATGGCCAAACTCTTCTTTTGTGCAACGATGACGAGTATTTTCAGATTTTTTACTGTCACAGGGTTGCGAGAGTATTTTTCTCAAACAGATGAAAGGACTGCAGCTCCACGAATTCCTGTTATGGTCAATATGACATCAGTGTCCAGCTCTTCAAAGAGGAATCAGAAACTTGCATCATCTTCTGTTCATCACCGCAGTTCTTCCATGGATCAAGTAAATGCAGCAAATAGAAATTCGATACTTATGGATGAATATTCGGATGAAGATGAAGATTTACCGGGTGCTGACCAGGAGGTTAGTCTTTTAAATTTGGTTGTATATTTTGAAAGGTTCATTTTTATTAATTATTGGTTCCATTTCTTTCATGTCTGGACACTTACAGGGTTTGTCTTCTGTTATAGAGGTTGATGATAAAAGAACAGGTAAGACAGTATTGAATGAAACTTCCTCTTTGGATGTGATATGAAATCTAATAATAGTGTTTCTCTTTTATCAATTGAAGATAATGAAGAAGAAACTCAAGAGCAAATAGATTTGTCTATATTTTCGGGAAACCTTCGCCGTGATAGTCATGACAAAGCTCGTAACTGTTGGACCATATCGGAAGGAAACAACTTTAGAGTTCGAAGTAGGCATTTTTGCTATGACAAGTCAAAGGTACTCATTGACTCTTAGATGCAAATATGTATTATTATTGCTTCAAGCAGCCAAAGTTTTTTGCATGCAACATTATAATAATCATGAAGCATACTTTATAGATTCCTGCTGGTAAGCATCTTATGGATCTTGTTGCCGTAGACTGGTTCAAGGATACAAAACGAATGGATCATGTTGCCAGGCGGCGTGGTTGTGCAGCACAAGTAAGTTCTATAAGACAATTAACTATGTTATTCACTTATTTCATCATTTCTTTTGTTAGTTTCTTTCATTGCTTTCACATGAAGTTTGTAATCTTGCAAATGAAATTTGTTATTTTTTCTATTCTAGGTTGCATCAGATAAAGGACTGTTCAGCCTTATATTCAACTTACAAGTGAGTGGCTGATTTCATATGAATCTTTTTTATCTTGTCAGAAGATTGATTGATTGCTAATTATACATACATACTTTCATTTCCTGGCATTTGTTCTAGGTATCTGGTTCAGTTTCTCTGCATATGATTATTTATCTGATTCCTTTTAGGTACCTGGATCAACCCACTACAGCATGGTTTTTTATTTCGTCGGAAAGGAATTAGTTCCTGGGACTCTCTTGCAACGGTTTGTTGATGGGGATGATGAGTTCCGCAATAGTAGGCTTAAGCTTATTCCGTCTGTACCAAAGGTATACATTATCATTATTTTCATATTAAGAGAATGGAGAAACAAGAAAGTACATGTGATATTTTCCGTTTTTTATGACTTTGTCTCCTGAGTGAGGACTATACCAACTCAATATTGTCCCAGAGTTTCCTCTCTGATAGAGAACTATGCTAAGTGCCTGTTTGCAAAAGCTTATTTAAATGTTACCCAGATTGGCACCTAGTAAATGACACGGGTGTATATCTGGGTGTCGGACCAGGCTATTTGATGAGAAATTTTGAAGGGTCCTATTGCCATACCCACGTCGGATGTCGAGAGTCCAACATGGGCATGCAAGGGATTTTGAATAGTCTGGGTGACATTTCAGATGACTGACTATGGCTTTTTGTGAATTACAAGAAAATGTGTCTTCTAGATTCTCTCAGTCTCCAGGTTAAAATTCTCAGTTTTTTTAGGCAGCTATGTAGGTCATACTCAGAAAATCATCTAGAATCTTTATTTTCCCGCACCTTTTGCAAACACTCCAGAGTCAATATAAAGCAACTTTTATCTGATTCTGCTTCATTTAACCACTTAACAATAATCTGAAGTTTTTGCAAACAAGCAGAGTCCCAATTTCCCCTTTACCTTTTATGAAAGTAGCAAACTTTTAGGACAATTTAAATTCCATCCACATGTTTAGATTGCCATGAAACATAACTAAGAAAATAGAAGCTGCTAACTTACATCTAGGACAATGCCGTTGGTGAGTAGAATCCTACTTTAGTTTTAAAGATTTGCAAAATACAACCAATATTGATTGAGCTCTTCAATCATATTGTAGTCTTAGGAATATGCTTTTAGTGTTTCCTTTCATTTTGTCCACCATTTATGGAAAATTTTGAAAGCACTAACCGTGTTGCTGACTTTAATGTCCTCTTCTTATTGAGCTAATGGTCTGAAGTTGATGTAGCAATTTGCAAACAGAGATGGTGTCCCCCAAATTAGATGAGGAAATAACCAACTGTATTGTGTTATCTGCCCTTGTTTTAACTCGACATAGCTATATCACCTGTTTCATAATTGCATGCCGACACAAGTTTATGCTACTCTGTTTTCACTTGATTCAGCAACCAAATGCAGTTATTTGTGTTTGCTTTTTCTATGTGACGTATCATTGGCATATAATTTGATTTATTTCTATACTCAAGGAATCCTGTCTCCCTTACCTTTTAATTTCTTCATTATGATTTTCCCTACATTTTGACTGTTAATTGCAATTTTGAATTGCAGGGCTCCTGGATTGTGCGTCAGAGTGTTGGAAGCACACCCTGTTTACTAGGGAAAGCAGTTGATTGCAACTATATTCGTGGTCCAAAGTACTTGGAAGTAAGCATTGTGCATTTTTTACCTTTGTATTTTCATTATTTGGGGTAGTGTGACCATGTCGCTGACCTTTCCTTCTTTTTTGTAGGTTGATGTTGATATTGGTTCCTCCACTGTGGCAAATGGTGTGTTAGGCCTAGTAGTTGGTGTGATCACGACACTAGTGGTTGACATGGCTTTCCTTGTACAGGTAATTATGTTATAACTTGACAGATCCATCTAGTTCAAAAAATTGTCCAGGGTAAAATCTTGTTGGGTTTATAAGTAAGTCCTGGGATTTTTCTGTCTCTAGGATATCTATATAAGTTGAAGTACTCTGTAGAAAATTTTCCTGTGACTCAGTTTTTTGTAACTTTGTAGTGCCGACATAGTTTAGTGTCATGTTCGTTATATGTGGTTCATGTTGCTCTTGCTAGTGAAAGCGTCTTATTAGCCATTTGAACCTGGATAGATTCAAATAAGAGATGCTTAAAGGAAGAATGGAATGAAAGAACAAGAATGAATTTATGAGCTTGCAACCGTATTATTTTGTTATATACTCCTATCCCAAACTCAACTTCTCGTTGGTCCGGGCACAAGATTTAAGAGAAATTGAACATAGTAGAAGAGAGAGAATAAAGTAGGAATGCTAGTGATTAAAGTAAGGGATATGTGAATAAAAGTATGAGAGAGTTATTTTCCATTTAAGGAAGGGGGAGTTGAGTTTGGGACAGGCCAAAATGGAATATAGGAAGTTGAGTTCAGGATGGAGGGAGTATGTCTAAACCTAAATGTGGTTAAAAATTGGATCAAGCCTGATAACCTGGCATTTATTAAAATTATGGGGGTTAATAATTTTAGTATCCTAAAGTTCTTGAACATCTCTCTTGAGTAGTTTTACCTAAATGACCTTACAACGGATATAACACTAGCGCTTTATGTACTGGATCAGGCCAACAGCACAGATGAGTTACCGGAGAAGCTTATTGGAGCAGTGAGAGTATCTCATATAGAATTGTCATCTGCTATTGTGCCGGTGCTGGAAGCAGATCCCTGAGTCTTGTTCAGATCACAGGGAGTGTTGTGTTAATAGAAGCCTATTCATTTGTGTCACATTCTTTAAATTCGTTTACATTCCTGATATGTAGAGAAACATGTCAGTTGATATCTTCCGGCTTGATTTCAGCATAGGTGAAATGAAAGTCATGGTTTTACACTTTAAACCGACCACATTTCTGATGTGTTGGCCTGATGGATTGGTTTTGTTGGGGGCCTTTGGAAAGCCAAATGTTGTACATCACTTTTGATCTAGGTTGATGTCTACTGATATCCAAATCATATCTCATGTTACAAATTGTTTCCCAGGACAAACAACAAATCTGGGTGTACCTCCTGAACCTTTGAGTAGTGTGTTATGTTGATGGAAAAAGATTCCATCGCCTAATCAGGCAAGGACTGTGGATACAAGTTTGGGCTGTGCAATTTTCGACCAAATATCCGGTTTTATGAATTATGATATGGGGTAAATCTATTGTAACAATGAATAACTCAACTAAATTGAGAGACCCGGAGTTTAAGCTTATAAAATAGGATCCTCAAAACTAGTACTATCGGGCATAACTTGGGATAGATCTGTGGGAATAATTTTAAGACTCAGAACAACTAGTGTTCTCAATTTACTGTTGACCGACCACCACAGCTAATGAATGTGTTCTATCAATTTCTTTCGAAAATATCCCACTTGTATTAGTAAGTGTATTGTGTTCAACCCATTGCATTCCCCACAACTTCGAGAAACAATAAGTTAAGGAGATACTGGACATATGAGATCTGATCAACAATGCTGCAACATAAAAATTTTGAAGTACTTACGTTTCTCCTTTTTGACATGCAGCATTGCATCTATAGCTTTACAATGTTGCTGCGAAACTAGATATATAGGTTATTTAATTTTGCAACGTAATACAACAATATTTATTTATAGCCAAAGTTTTAGAAAAGAGAAAATTTTCCTTAAAACATAAAAAAATTATAATTTTTTTATTTTTTACGGTTTTTGAGTTTTTAGCGGCATGATCGGTCAAGTTTCTTAAAAAATCATTGAGAAACACATTTTTCATTATGATTTTAATAGGTTATGTTATGATTTTGAGTTGTTAATATTTAAACTTTAAGTTACAATTTTAACGTATTTTGTTAGTTTTTTAAGAGATTATATAACGGTTTTAATATGTCAACAATAATTTCAGTTACAGATTTATCCTCTTTTGTTGATTTTTAAACATATAATGTAATGATTTTAGGGACTTACATGATATTTTTATGTTGATTTGTTATAGTTTAAAGTGACAATCTAATACTCCTTCCGTTCCAAGAAACTTCACACATTTACTATTTTTAGCCGTACCACCAAACTTCATACATTACTAATAAAGGAAGTTATCCCACCACTAACAAATAATAAACAATCTCAAATATACACAAAAATTACACATTTTTCCACTAAAAGTACATTTTTCCCACCTTCATTTTTTATCATTAATTTAACTTTTTGCATAAAACTACGTGCCAATGTATAAAGTTTGATGGGACGGAGGGAGTATATTAATTAAACAACCATTAAATAAGTCTAAAAGTTAAACCATTAAATAACAATAAACAAGCTTAAAATAAGTTACTTGCACATTTAACCATCCAAAATTTTGAAACATCTATTCTCGAAAAAAAACTTACAATAAATGTTCATTCGACATTTTCTATGCAAATACATCGACTTGCTAAAATAAACTTATTTTTTCGACCAAACTTGGTGACCTTCAGTTTTCTATCTCTTATTGCATGTGCTTGTTGCTTCGATACTGCATTGATAATTTTGAGAGACCTATCATTCAACTTGATGACATCACCACACCTGCATAAAATATTCTAACTTGGGTAAAACCATAACAGATGTCATTAGAACTATCATATTGGTGCTTAGAAATAAGGAATAAATGTTCTACATATGCTAAAAACAATAACATTGATGCGTAACACTATAACAATGCATTTTAAAATTGCAACAAAACAGGAACACGCAACACAAGATAAAAGCAGTGACATTAATACATAAAACTATAAATGTTCTTCTTAAAACTATAACAAAATATTTACAAATAAATAAATCATAAATATTTCGACGAAGATAAAACACTAACATTCATTGTTTAAAATTACAACAATATGTCTTATGACTATAACACATGCACTAAAAACAATAACATGCGGCTACTCAAAATAAGATAAGCATAGTAACATTAACCATGACAGTGTCTTTTAAAATCACAAAAACACCTTTTAAAACTATAATTAAGCATGCGTGCATGCAACACAAGTTAAAAGCAACAACACTGATGCTTAACACATAATAGTGCATCTCAAAACTATAAGAATGTCTTTTAAAACTATAACAAAGCATTGTAAAATTCAAAAATATTTCACCATAGGCTAAAAACACCAACATTCTTGCTTAAATCTACAATAATAGATCTTGAAACAATAGCATCTAAGTTTAATCAATAACATGCAGAAACATTCAACCCATGCTAAAAACGGCAATATTAGTACTTAAAACCATAATAGTATACTCTGAAACTATAACAATGTCTCTTACAACTATGACAAAACATCTGTAAAAATTAAATCCTAATATTTTCACCAAATGTTAATGTTGCTACTTAAAACAATAATAATAGGTCTAAAAACTATAACACCGATACTTAAAACTAAAACAAAAGGTAAAACCATAACAACAATACTTACAACTATAACACCGACTCTTAAAACTATAACAAATCACCGGATTACAAAATTTGATTTCACTGTACGATTTTCAGATCTTAAATCAGATTTCGGATCTAAAACCAGGTCTGGAAACATGAAATCGTGAAATCACGAGAAACGACAACTAGAAGGTCAGTTTTCACTTCCGATTGAGATTTTAATGGAAAAAAACAAGATGAATTTGATGATTTGAACATTATAACAATTGAATTTGAAAATTCGATAGAAATCGGGCAAGATCCGACATAAATTCGGTGAAACTAGAGAGATAGAGAGAGAAATTGATCGGTAGATCCGATAGCTCTGGTGAAATTGAATCCGACGGAGTGAGGGCAGCGGCAGTTCTGATCTCCGGCGGAGGGATAGGTAGAGGGGGAGAGGGAGGGGTTTGCATGTTTCTCTCTCTAGAATTTTTGTAGAGAGGGAATGTTTGTTGAGTTTTGTGAATTATTATAAGAGAATGTATTATTAATTGGATGTTTATAAAAAAAAATAATAAGTGATTTGTTAATGTTTCTGACCGGTTCTTTTTTATAAAATCGAAATTTTCTTTATAGATTAGAAATTTTTTCCCTTTTACTATACTCAGGGCTGCGCAACGGGCGGATACGGATCGATTCGCATCCGTTTGACCGGATATCCAGTCAAACGGATGAAGAAAAGGTCTATCCGTTATCCAATCCATTCTGAACGGATTGGATACAGATAAATCCGCCGGATAATGGATAAATTCGACAGATATCCGTCATCCGATAGAAAAAAAAATTGGAGTAGACATTACTTCCATTGTTATTAACAATACTCTCTCAGAAGGTCGTTGACAAATGTATGAAAATTCAAACAAAATAAAATCGAATCACATATGCGAATCATAAGACAAACAAAATCAAATTTAATAGACAAACAAAATCAAATCAGGAAACAAACAAATCGAATAAGAAGACAAACGAAATCAAATTGAATAGACAAAACATTTAAAGTGGAGGGTTGACAGAAGGAGATCAGAAGAGGATCGGAGACAAGAGGAGGCGGCCGACAGAGAGGAGTTTATATGTCACTAGAGTAGA
>JAYMSP010007287.1:0-10204 GCA_036897095.1 Plantago elongata
ATATTATTTTGAACGGGTATTGGCGGGTTATCTTTTAATTAGATAGACCCATTTGAAATTTTAGAGTGGTGAAGGAATTTAGTGAGAAATAAATGTCCCTCGCATTTATTTATTGTCATATTAGAGGAGACGTATGTAGGCAACGTTTCCTATTCAAACCAAGCGGGTGTTTTTCTCATGGATGAACTCATTATCAAAACACCTTAGTATTATGCTTCTTGGATTATACTCTACACCGTATGCTCCGTATTACGCTTCATATATTCCATCCACTTTACGGAATCTCAATTTCAAATTCTCATCCCTTAAATAAGAAATATATCTCTTACTTTATCAATAGTACCAACCCGACTGCATCTCTCTCTCTCTCTCTCCCTCCTTCCCCCCAACTCCGTCCGCTAATGGATCAGTGAACAAAACATTAGTATTTGTAATTTTAATTTATTATCTATATTGATGTAATGCTCACTTTTTAATATGCATAATGGTTAAGGTTTATTTGCAAAAAAAATTAGGTTATTGTTACATTTGTCAAATTAAATAATCTAAACATAAACCTTAACTTATTTTCACATAAACCTTAACCATTGTATCAAAAATTTCACGGGTCGACTTGGCCCGCTCAGTTGACCCACAAAATTTACCATATTCTTAGTGTAATGTATTTTTTAGTGTCTTTTCGTCTTTTCAAAAAGGCCGTCTCTTAGGAGACCAACATTGATAGTATTAAGTACTGAAAACATATTCCATTTCATTCCAAACTTTGATCGAGATGGAGTAAGTATTACAATCTACACCCCTTTCCTTTTATGAATTTTCATTTTGACCTTTTGGTCAACTATTTTTAATTCAATCACAAATTAATCTTATACTATAAAAATAAATAATTAATAAAATCATATAATGAAAAATTAAGAATTACAGTCTCACTATACGATTTATTAAATTATGTATTATTATATTATAAATGTAATTTATGGTCACAATCAACTTAAAATTATTTTATATTCAAAATCGAGATACATTATAGTACCCCACCCGAAACATAGATAATTTAAGGGAGTATACATCCTTTTCTTTTTTATGGTCCTCCCCTCAACTCAAAACACCTTGTACTATTGAGAAAATTGACCAGTTGTTTGATATTTATCTAAAACAAATGAATGTTCATTTGTAAAATATTTTTTAATATTTATTTTATATCTTCTACAATATAATTTCATTTGTTGAGGTAAAATCCCCAACTGCCGATATTACAAAAACTCAAGTAACTCTCACAATTCCTCTGGGTCTTGGATGGTTCGGGCACCACTTCTCGCGTCCGGATCCTAGTACTCGCGGGTAACTTGAGAAGGGGGTTAGAACCTTTAGACCCGGTTTGCCTTGGATCAAACCGGATACAAGACTTTACTCAAGAGAGATTGTAAGTCAACTCTATATAATTAAAGGTGATAGGCTTGTAGTATAGTGTAGAGATTAATTGATCATAATTACTCTAGTTTACCCTGAGAGGTATTCCCTATTTATAGAGATTAATTTCCTTAAGCCAGACTTGTTGGATTGTACCAAGTGTTGGGCTAATAGAGCTTAATTAAGCCCGTGGATCATATGATTGACATAACCCATTGACGGATTGCACATATGTCCCCCTAATTTTCAAGTATCTTAGTATAAGATAGTTGGGAACTATTAGAAAAGGAGAAGTTTTTTCATTCAATCCGTCCCATGAGAAAAAGAAATCCGTGTCTAATGGTTCTTGTAGTACTTTTGAGAGTATCTCCCCCCTCCCCCCTCCTTTTTCATACAATCCGAAGCGACGGGGTCGGATTGTAGTGTAAAAAGGAGTATTTGTATTCGAGAGATAACATTCGAACGTCCGAACCTGAGTACATCTGAGAAGATGTGTATGATATTGTATCGATTATCCGAATGTTGAGACATCCGGAGTGGCAGTGTGTCTGGCGTGTCCCTGTCCGAATGGATACATGGGGTGACCATTTACATCTTTTCATCTTTCGAGGCGTCCCGTGGCCGTTGGAACACACAAATCGATGGTGAATACGAAGAGGCGGGAAGCAATTAATGCATGTGTTGCCTAAATTATCCTCCTATAAATAGGAACTGTCGCTTTCACTTTTGCCATCGGTAAATACAAATTTTCGACCCATCCTAAGTTAAGACAAGAATTTGCGAGGTAAGTTTCACTATTCTTTAGTCAATTCGGGTCTCTGATAGTCTTCGGTCTGCTTCGTAATTCTCTTCGTTCATGGTGCTTCATAGGATGTCAAGGAATTAATCTGGCCTTGGGCTCATTATCAGGATGAGTATGTGGCTCCTCTGTCCGTTCCTCTGCTTATGCCAACTCCGAAACCTGCTCAGGAACCTGTTCCAGAACCAGCACTTGCGCTAGCTCCTGTGGAGGACTCGAATCGGGCCATCATTCTATTTGATGCTCTGCTTGCGGCATCGGTTATTCGGTCGCGAAGAGCTCGGCGTCCGAGGAATCATCCTTATGAAGCTCCAGTGTTATCTGGTTACCAGGGATGGCGGGATTTTATGAACTGCGATTGTGGAGTGTGGCATTTCCCAGCCTATCTGGGGGAAGGGACACCCGAAGACCCAATGGATCTTGACCCGGTGCTCAGCGAGCTCTCTTGTCCGAAGAAGGACCTGTGGGAGCTGAAGGAGATTGGGCGCCGAATTACCCGTGCTCATGCTGAGATCCGAAGGAAGCACCGAAAGGAGTCCCGGAGGCGTTGGCTTGTCCGGATGATGGATGTGGCAAATACGGGTCATGCTGGCTACGTGGAGTCCGAGGAGTCCGCCACGGATGATTTGAATTGGTGAAGGCGGGGTATGCCCCGTAAAATATTTGTAAAAATATTTTTTGTCAAAGTTGTGATTACTTTGAACAATCTTTTGATGAACAATCTTTTGATATTTTTGCTTCACCATGTTTCTAATCGGTTTTCCGAATTTAATCTCCGGACTTGAATGCATTATCTTCCTTCTTGCTTCGTCTTAGTGTATGTGCATCTCCTGTCATAACTTGGTTGATAGGATCCGTCATCCGAACTGCTCGGCCGAAAACACATCTGAAGATAATAGTCTTCTACAATTTCTCGATTTTGCCAATTTACCCCAAATGGTTAAGTATGGTCTTTTTGAAGTTTTAAGCTCATCCGAGGACTTATATCACCCGAGAGAATACCAAACGTCGTTAAGGGCAATAATTTCCATTAAGCCTTGTCAGATTCATTAAATGATCTAAGCCGTTGGATTATAGATAGTGGGTGGTTAGATCGTGGCCACGATCACGGAGGCGGTTGGATTTCCAAAATTATCCTTCCCTATAAATAGGTAGACCGTCAACATCAATGCTAGCGCATGTCTAGAGAGTAAATTTCTGCAACACATACACCCGAACCCAAGTAACCCAGTAATCCGAAGGGTAAGCGTGTAGAGCCTCCCAAAGCAGTAGCTCCCTTCGATCCAATCCTCCAGCTTTCTCAAGTAAGTATCCGTATTCCTTCTTCTTGTGTGTGGAGTACTTATTTTCTTATGTCTGTCTCCGTAATGTTTCGTTTACGCTTTCTCTTCGGTATATTCGGTACGGCTATGCATATTGCTCGGATTTACTTTGACCCCCCGAACGTAAATAGATGCTTAGGTTAACTATGGACAGTTCGGACTGCTTCCGCTAACTTCTCTCTGAACGTAGAGTTAGGGCGATCTTTGTAGTCTACTGTACAGACGCTTCGTATCGATTCCTTTTGACTTTGCTTGATTAGGGAGATCCGTAGTATCTAGACTTACCCATTGCCTTCCTTTATTATGATGTCTGATAGCAATAGTCAAAATACTCATGAGGGACAAAGCTACGGAACCGACTCGGAGTCTAGCAAGGAGTCGGGATCCTACTCTTTGACTTCGGCTGACCTAGCCGACGTGTTCACCAAGGAAGTTTTGGAGGAACCGAACCATGAGTCTGCCCAGCCTGAATTCGAGGTTAATCCGGATGCGAGCCGTTCCCCTTCGTGCGTAGAAATTCCCGGGTCGCTCAATCCGGATCTTCAAATGGAGGCTTTGACATCCCAGCGTGGTCCCATTCATCGTACTTCCACCCAGGAGTTTGGTGGGGACGATGATTTCGAGGACACTGAACTTCCTCCGGAAGTCCGTTTATTCTGTCGGTACTCAGGTTATAATAACTGAATTCGCCCTCATCAGTTACCTTTTAATCTGGACTTCCAGTAGATGTTTCAGGAGACAGTAGAGGATACTTCCGGGGAAGCTCCTGATCTCGCTATGTTCGAAGCGGGTGTCGAGGAGGGAGTTCATGCGGTTACACCTCTCCGTATGATCCTAATTATCGACGTTGATCAATTTCCGAATCCCATCGGAACCGGAGCTGGGGATTTGAGAGGAAAGGATGTGGCGGAGGAGGAAGTTGGAGCTGTTAAGGAAGAAGATGAGGATGACGATGACGACGACGAAGAGGACGATACCATCGAGACCTCAAGTTGTCGGGTTTACGATATCAAGTACCCGAGATCAAAGGTCAATGTTGTTCATCCAGATCTTGAAGGAGAACTTAACTTGGATGATGTGTTGCCAACTCGGGTGAGTGAGCTAACCGAGGATCGGTTAGAGGATATTCGGCAGTGGTATGAGATGCCCGACTCTATTGAGATGATAGTGTCGGACCCTAAGAACTCTTTCTACAATCCTCTGTCCAGGTACATGGCCGTTTATGAGGCATCGCTCCACTGCGGATGGAGACTTCCGGTTGCTCCCCAATTTCTCACCATCTTCAACGATTTGGGTTTGAGCCCTCATCAGGTCATCCCGAACTCCCTGGGTAACCTGATGTGCTTCGGAGTGTTGTGCAAGTGCCTTGGCGTTCACCTGAGTACAACCAACTTCCGAAGACTGTTTGAAATAAAGGCGAGTGACACGCATACGGGTTATTACTCTTTTCTAGTGAGGTCCGGGTATGCTTTCTTTGAGGACCCGATTTCCTCACTCGGAGTCGAATGGTGGAAGAGATACTTCTTCGTCCGTTCGGCTCTAAAGGAGGGTGAGCCCGAAGATATTCGGGATAAGTTGGTGTTCCCGAAGAAGTTTAACCGGGAGCCTTATCCTTTCGACCGAACACCATCCCGGAATCTGCCCTTGTGGATGCAAGCTCTTCGGAGGAGGAACCGGACAGAGACCTACTGCTTCCGAGGTTTGATCTGTCCGCCTTTGCCATACTTGATCGGGTTGGCTCCGAAGTGTTACTGTGGCAATCCGCCACAAGGCTTTGGTTAGTGATAGTTCCGTAGGCACACATCCGTAGTGTTCAACATATGTGTTTACTATCTCTGTTTCTTCTAAGTATAAATAGCCTGGATCTAACGAACTTCTTCTTTATTATTCGTGCAGAGCATTGTCAATTACATCATGTCTGCCCTCCTTGAGTTGAAGAGAAAACAAAGGGAGGACCAAGAGAGGGAGAAAGCCGAGGGTCAGAGGATTCAGATCATCAAAGTCTCGACCAATCTCCCAATGGATGAGCCTGTGAATGTGCCGGTCTTCTCAGAGACCAATGCTAATCGGGTCTCTAAAGGTCAATAGGAGCTCCGAATGCCAACCCTGAAGCAAGGGAAAGTCAAGGATGCAGGTGCAAAGAAGCTACCCAAGGCTTCCGGAGCTTCGGCCTCGAAGGCGATCTCTGGATCTAAAAGAGCCTTAGAGGGTTCTCTTCCTTCGTCAAAGAAGGCGAAAGGAAAATCAGCTATGGTCCCCGGCCCGGATGCCGACTTAGCGGCCGAGGTGGCCAAGCTGGTTGCAATGAATAAGGTGGAGAGAATATCCGAGCTAGCTGCTGCGATCCGGAAGGTTAGTATCCGATGCTTCCGCTTCCGAATTTATTTCCTTGTGTATTTGTTTGTTCCAAGTCTCTTTCACTCGTCTTTTGTCAGTTGTCGGCTGTGGTTCAAGCCTGCTCTCATGTGGCCGGAGAAAGGGCCGAGATAGACTCGTAGCTATCGAAGTCTGAAGCGAGCGTGAAGGACTTGGAGGGCAAGTGCAAGGAGTATCGAACCAAGTTCCACAAGGCTGTCGAGGACCTGAAGAGGTCGGATGAGAATCGGCAGGCCCTTGCCCGTGGTTTGGCTTCGGTTCGAGCAGAGAAGGACACCCTGGAGAAAGGAGTTGGGGAAATGCTTAGCCTGTTTCGGAGCTTTGAAGCGCAGATGCTCGAGAACCTCAGGCACACCCGAGTGAAGGTCGCTCGAGATTTTCTCGACTCCAAATCGTGCCAGTACTTTATGATGTGTACTACGGACGACGCTCGTGCGACCGGCTTTGATTCTGCTATCGGGTAGTTGAAGTTGAAGGATTAACTTCCGAGCAGTTTCAACCCGAAGACCTTGCACTTGAGCCCGTTCAACAATCCAGATGGCACCCGATTCACAGGCGAGCCCCTCGATGATGTCGAATTGATGAGTGATGAGTTCAGCGAGCTAGTAGCCATGGAGACCCCGGAACTGAAGTTCAACCACGGGGTCCCCTATCTTCCGGAGTTTGTTCCCGAGGTTCTCCTCCAACATATGTTGGTGCCCCTGGAGGAATATGTCGAGCATAATCGCAACTTGTTAAGCCTTCCGGGTCCAATTCGCAGAATGCCGGATCTCAACCTGGAAGAGGAGGCTCCGAAGTTTGTGCAGAAGGAGAGGCTGGCCTATGAAGCTTGGGAGGCAAGGAAAGCAGTAGGTGAGGGGAGCTCCAAGGCTACGGAATGAAGATGGCATTTTTTGAAGGCGGAGTATTCTCCGTTAACTTTGTACATTCTTCGGACCTTGAAACAATTTTACTTTTTCTTGCACAAGTCTTTACTTTAGGATATTTTCTCGTCTTGTTTGTTATTCCGGATAATGAAGCTTCGGCTTTTTGTTTTGATCGTTTGAATTTGGTTTCCTATACGAATTCTTTTAACTTATGTTGATTCGGCATGGTTTATCCGGATGTTCCGGCTATTTGCACTTTTATTCTTGCTTTGATCTTCTTTATATGTATTGTGATCGAATGGTATTGTGATATACCCGAACGTTTATGAGTTGTATGTTTCAACAAATCATTTGTTAGATCGGAATACATCACATCCGTTGCTCTCATATCCGAAATGAAATAAGTTACTAGATCATGTTTTTGAAAAAGATAACCGTTGTATTGATATGAAGAAAATTCAATTACAACTGGTCGGATGCAAAAAAGAGACTTCGGATAGATCCAAAACGTAGTAAAACAAACTAAGCATAAAACTTCTGCAAACTTCTTGGGTTCCAGGTTCTCTAAAGCACTCTTCCTTCGAGATCCTCCATCTCAAAACTTCCATTGCTTAGGACTCCTATAACTCAGTACGGACCTTCTCAGTTGGGTTTTAGCTTTCCAACATGACTAAGGATGTTATATGCTCGGGCAATCGAAGCTTGGTACCATAGGATACCAGCCAGGGATGAGTCTCTCCTGTCTTCGGGGAGTTCAAGTTCATACATCCAAGCGACTTCATTGTCTTCAGACTAATATTGTTGGATTCTCTGAGTTTCCACAATGATTTACAAAGGTATGACAGCTTCGGAACCATATACTAGGGAGAATGGAGTCTCTCGAGTGGCAGTTCTCGGAGTGGTCCGATGAGCCCAAAGCACTCCATCTAAGTCCTCCACCCAGCTTCCTTGGAATGTCTTGAGTCTCTTTTCCAAGATTTTCACAATGGTACGGTTGGTGGACTCAACTTGTCCATTCACCTGGGGGTATCCGACTGAGGTGAAGCGCTGTTCTATTTTCGAGATTTACACCATTCCTTGAGCTTGTGTCCGAAAAACTGATCTCCATTATCCGAGACGAGGATTCTAGGTAGTCCGAAGCGGCAAATGATGTTCTTCCAGATGAAGGTTCGGACCCGGGGTCCTGTTATGGTAGCCACTGCTTCGGCTTCTACTCATTTGGTAAAGTATTCAACTGCTACGATCAAGAACTTCTTTTGTTGAACTCCATGGGGGAAAGGTCCCACGATGTCAATACCCCATTGGTCGAATGGGCACGAGATGATTGACGGAATCATCGGATTGCTTGGTCTATGCGGGATGTTGGCATAAACTGGCAGTCGTTACAAGTCTGAGCATAACTAGCCGAGTATTTATCTATGATAGGCCAATATTATCCTTGCCTTATGACCTTTTGTGCAAGAGTTCTTCCTACGGAATGGCTGCCGCAGCTACCACTATGTATTTCCTCTAGGATGTCTTAGCCTCTTGTGGTCCGAGGCAACGCAAGTGTGTTCCATTGAAGGATCTTTTGTAAAGTTCGTCCTCAAGTAATAAGTAACGAGGTGCTCGGCATTGTATCTTCCGGGCCTCTGTTGGATCCGAGGGCAATGTCTCGTTCCAAAGGTAGATCAAGATGCATGTCATCCAAGTTCTTTCCTCCTCCACTTGGTAAAAAGGGAGGTCCTAATTGTGGAGAGAAGAAGCTCGGAAGGTTAAGAGGATGATGCTCCTTGTGTCTACTTCTCCGGATGCGGAAGAAAATTTAGCCAAAGAATCAGCTTTTTCGTTGTATGACCTATCAAAATTTTCAAGGGAGAAATCTTCAAACTTTGATGCAACTTCTTTGAGCTTTTCCAGATACAATATCATACTCGGACTCTTGGTGATAAAGGCTCCTGAATATTGTGACTCCACGAGCTGAGAGTCAGTATAAGCTTTGATCCTTCTTACCTGGAGTACTTTAGCCATTCGTAGGCCTACCAGAAGGGCCTCATATTCGACTTCATTATTGGTCACCCGGAAGTCCAAAGTAATGGCGTAATCAAGTTGTGCTCCTTCGGGACTTCGGAGGTGGATACCTATTCCTCCGAGCCTCTCGTTGGACGATCCGTCCACCTGTAGGATCCATGAAGGGGCTTGCTTTTTTATGTCAACATCGGGTGTCTCAGTTTTATCTGTTTCCATCCGAGTGTCAGTTGGTTCGGCAGGATCAATTTCCATTGTGGTATCCGAGTCTTCCACAATGAACATCCACTGGTTCCGAAAAAGGCCATTCTCATGGTCCGGCTCCTCTTCTTCTATGACCAAGGATTCGGACAGGGAGCCTCAAACAGGATTTCCGGATCAATAATTTCGAGACACTTGGGCTCGGGTTCCTGGTGATTTCTTCCGGGAAGTCGACTATGAAGTCGGCTAATACTTGGGCTTTCTTAGCTGCTGGAGCTTGGTACGAGATGTCATACTCGCTAAGTTCGATCGTCCATTTGGAGAGTCTTCCGGATTGATCCAGTTTTTCCATTACTTGCTTAAGTGGCTCATTGGTTAGGACCACAATTTGGTGAGATTTGAAATAAGGTTCGAGCCTTCAGGCGGTATGAATCAAAGCGTAGGCTAGTTTCTAAATATGTAAGTACCTGAGTTCGGGACCTGCAAGGGCCTTGCTTAAGTAATATACCGGCAGGTGGTCATTTCCTTGGATCCGAACTAGCACAGAACTCATAGCCTCGTTTGTTACCGTCAAATACAAATATAATGGCTCTCCTTTGAGTGGTTTGACAAAAGCACAAGTGATAATAAGTAAGTTTTGAGGTTCTCGAAGGCTTCCTCACATTCTTTAGTCCACTCAAATCCTTCCCCTTTCCTTAGGATCGTGAAGAAAGGCAGATTCTTCTCCGCGTATCTCGAGATAAATCTACTAAGGGAAAAAATTCTTCCAATGAGTTGTTGCACCTCGTTCACATTTTTAGGTTGAGGTAAGTCAAGGATGGCTCGGATCTTCTCCGAATTAGCGCCAATCCCTCTTTCTGTGACCATGTACCCGAGGAACTTTCCTCCTTTGACTCCGAAGGTGCATTTCTCCGGATTTAAGCTCATTCCGTATTTTCTAAGGATGGAGAAACAGTTTTCCAAGTGTTCAATATGGCTCTCTTCGGTTTTGCTTTTGACTAACATGTCGACCACATAAACTTCCATGGTCTTTCCGAGCTCCTCCTTAAACATTCTGTTTACGAGCCTCTGATATGTAGCCCCAACATTTTTGAGTCCGAAAGGCATTACCTTGAAGCAATATACTCCTCCTGTTGCAAAGAACGTTGTCTTCGGAACGTCTTCTTTGGCCATCCGGATTTGGTAGAATCCTTGGTATGCGTCCATGAAACTCAGTAGGGCAC
>JAYMSP010007288.1:0-10203 GCA_036897095.1 Plantago elongata
CTGGGAGAAATATAGTAGCAATCATGTGCAAAACATTGTGTTCTTGTCCATATGCATAGTTTGTAATTTATTCTATGACTCCAAAAAGTAAATAGATTTAGTAACATATAGTTTGTAATTTATTAATCTATTTTATAAAAATTTCGAGAAAGAAGAAAGAAAAAGAAAAGGAAAAAAAAAATCGACCGGTCGGCTCGGACCGATCCGGAGTTTTAATGGGCTGCGCAAAAATGGGCAGTTTCTGGTTCAACCGGCCCGGTCAAACCCAAAACCATTCCTTCCTCCTTCCTTGGATATCCATAATTTAGTCAATCGGTTGGGTAAAACCCACCCATTGCCAAGCCTAAAATCACACAAAACTCCTGAATAATGTGATTTTTGTGGCTTTGGATAGTTTGTCTGCCTCTTCTAATTTAGCAATAGGGTTGAAATGTGATATGGATGACACTATGGAGCAATTAGACATAATAAATGATGATGATTTTAGGACTATGTTTGAGAGAACCAAGAAGTACATGGAGGTGTTTTTATATGTTGAAACAAGTTTGGCTGTGCCACTTGCTATTGACACTAGTAGTACAAGGAAACCAGTTAGGAGGTCAATTTATAGTGATGATGATGATGATGATTTGTATCATCCTAATTTTGAAACTGGCTCTGCTTTAGAGTTTGTATCTACCCCACCCCATATGCGTGGTAGGAAATATACCCATAGGAGATGCAAACCTAAGGCTGCTTGTTAATGTGCTCCTGATTTTGTTGATTTGACTCTTGATAATGATGATGATGAACCTGTGATTCCAAAACCACAAACTGAAAACACTCAAACTTCACCTCCACCTCCATCACCACCTCAGCCCACTCAAACTTCACCTCCACCTCCATCTTTGGATGTTAAATCGAGGAAATTGAACCATTGTGAGAATCACACTCCTAAATAAGGGTAAAATCTAAAGGTTTCTACCTCGATGGTTAATCGAGGAAAGTGATCCAATGTGAGAATTCCACACCCAAAGAAGGGGAAAATCTAAAGGTTTCTAGCTCGAATGGTAAATCGAAGAAATTGAACCATTGTGAGAATCTCACACACAAAGAAAAGGAAAAGATAAAGGTTTCTAGCTCGAATGGTAAATTGAGGAAATTGAACCATTATGAGAATCCCACTCCCAAAGTAGGGGAGAAGCTAAAGGTTTCTACCTCGAATGGTAGATCGACGAAATCGAACTACTCAAACGACCATTGTAAGAATCCCAATCACAAACAAGGGGAGAAACTAAAGGTTTCTACCTCGAATGTTAAATCGAGGAAATTGAACCAATGTGAGAATCCCACTCCAAAAGAAGGGGAGAAGCTAAAGGTTTCAACTACGAATGGTAGATTGAGGAAATTGAACTACTCACACAAACATTGTGAGAATTCCAATCCCAAACAAGGGAAGAAACTAAAGGTTTCTACCTCGATAGGTAAATCGAGAAAAATTGAACCGTTTTGAGAATTTCACACCCAAAAAGGTGGAAATGCTAAATGTTTCTACCTCAAATGGTAATCGAGGAAATTTTGCCATATTGAGAATTCCACTCCGTAAGAATGATATAAGCTAAAGGTTTCTAGTTCGAATGGTAAATTGAGGAAATTGAACCATTGTGAGATTCTCACTCCCAAAGAAGGGGAGAAGCTAAAGGTTTCTATTTCGAATGGTAGATCGAGGAAATTGAACTACTCAAACGACCATTGTTAGAATCCCACTCCCAAAGAAAGGGAGAACTGTTTCTACATCGAATGTCAAATCGAGGAAATTGAGCCATTGTGAGAATCACACTCCCAAATAAGGGTAAAAGCTAAAGGTTTCTACCTCGATGGTTAATCGAGGAAAGTGATCCAATGTGAGAATCCCACACACAATGAAGGGGAAAATCTAAAGGTTTCTAGCTCGATAGTAAATCGAGGAAATTGAACCATTGTGAGAATCCCACACACAAAGAAATGGAAAAGATAAAGGTTTCTAGCTCGAATGGTAAATCGATGAAATTGAACAATTATGAGAATCCCATTCCTAAAGAAGTGGAGAAGCTAAAGGTTTCTAGCTCGAATGGTAGATCGACGAAATTGAACTACTCAAACGATCATTGTTAGAATCCAAATCACAAGCAAGGGGAGAAACTAAAGGTTTCGACCTAGAATATTAAATCGAGGAAATTGAACCATTGTGAGAATCCCACTCTCAAAGAAGGGGAAAAGCTAAAGGTTTCTACCTCGAATGTTAAATCAAGGAAATTGAACCATTGTGAGAATCCCACACCCAAAGAAGGGAAAAATCTAAAGGTTTCTAGCACGAGTGGTAAATCGATGAAATTGAACCATTGTGAGAATCTCACACACAATGAAAGGGAAAAGATAAAGGTTTCTACCTTGAATAGTAAATCGAGAAAAATTGAACCATTTTGAGAGTTTCACACCCAAAAAGGTGGAAAAGCTAAATGTGTCTACCTCGAATGGTAATCGAGGAAATTAAACCATTGTGAGAATTCCACTCCTTAAGAAGGATATAACTAAAGGTTTCTAGCTCGAATGTTAAATCGAGGAAATTGAACCATTGTGAAAATAGCACTCCCAAAGAAGCGGAGAACCTAAAGGTTTCTACCTCGAATGGTAGATCGATGAAATTGAACTAATCAAACGACCATTGTTACATCCCAATCACAAACAAGGAGAGAAACTAAATGTTTCTACCTCGAATGTTAAATCGAGGAAATTGAACCATTGTGAGAATCCCACTCCGAAAGAAAGGTAAAAGCTAAAGGTTTCTACCTCGATGGTAAATCGAGGAAATTGAACTACTCACGCGACCATGGTGAGAATCCCAATCCCAAACAAGTGGAGAACCTAAAAAATCTGCTCTCTACTCCCAAATCCTATCAAAAAACAGTAACCATAATCCCCAAACCACAACAGCCGGCGGCAGCTCTCCGGCGCCTCCACGCCGCGGCCCACCCTCTAAAATTGACCGCTAATGCTTGTTTCTCAGATCTATTTTCGCCGCCCACCTTCATTGCTATCGCCGTCGTTTCCGCCTGTAACAACGACCGCCACGACAATTTCCACCACTCCGTTCACCCTCTCTCACATCCTTGCCGACATTTCAATATTTTCTGGCCCAATTCGCGAATTCACCGGTTTTCAGATCTGGTTTGTTTTGTTTTTTGCGAATCCATAACTGAGATTCGCCGCCGATTCCGCCGGTATCGACGACTGCCACGCCCAATTGCCACCACTCCGTTCACCCTCGCTCACATCCGTGCCATCATTTCATTTGTTTCTGGCCCAATTCGCGAATTCACCGGTTTTCAGATCTGGTTTGTTTTGCTTTTCGCGAATCTGTAACTGAGATCCCGTTTGTGGGTTTCTATCATCATGCAACCAGCCTCACGCCGTCACCCTCATTGGCCTCATGGCGGCGCCTCCCTGCCCCGTCGGAGCTTCAACCAATCATTTTGCGAATTTACCCCTGTCCTTCTCCGTCCACAGACTGCTACTCCGGCTTCATCAATGGGAGTTTTGAGCCAATTTTGCTTCGGAGATATGAAAAGTGACCGGGTGATAGTCAAATCGAAGGCTTCGACGATTGTAAATGGTATGCCATCAGTCTCATTCGACGATGTGGAAGTCAGTAAGTTATCTGTTCTGTTTAAGCTATCATTGCTTGGAAAATTTTATCTGCGAGTGCCTAAAATCTTTGAAATTACAAAGTTGAAAAATATGAAGCTGAAATCCAGGTTTACTGTTAGTTTTTTGAATAAGACTGATTTTCTGGTGAAATTATCTGTGGAGGAGGATTATAATCGATTGTGGAGTTTGGAGAATCCGATTGTTGCAGGTAACATATTTAGGTTCTACAAATGGTCTGCGGATATGTCATTGGAGGAGGACTCCCCGCTAGTCCCGGTGTGGGTTGTAATTCATAACCTGCTGGCTTTCTTGTATCACAAAGAGGCCATTTACGAAGTTGGCAAGCTTTTGGGTAAGCCTCTGCAGGTGGATGGTTATACGGCAAATCAAAGCAAGTTATCTCTTGCTAGCATCTGTGTCGAGCTAGATATTAACCGAGTCACTTATGGATTGAATTTCAAAACAAAGGAGAGGCCTATAAGGTGATCTATGGGAGGATGCCGTTATACTGTAATAGTTGCAAGAAGCTGGGGCATTCAATTGCCCATTGCCCTGCGAAAAAGGCAGAAACTGTGGAACCTGTGGTCGTATCATCTCAAGACTGTCACATTGCCCGTACCGTTATGTCTACCATGCCACAGTCTAGGGCCCTGTCTACAACCGGGAGGGTATGTACTTCATATGGTAGAGGAGGCCGGGCGAATGCAGGGGGTAGAAGTGGGAGGGGCAGAGGTATGGGCTGGGCTGTTGTGCCCGGAAGGGGTTCTTGTGCTAGGGAGGATTAGGCAGGTGATCAACTGTTGAATTCTTGTACTACCGGCCATGAGATTCCTACGGATATTTCAGGCGAAGATGATGTGTTGGGCTCTTTGTCATTATTGTTTGATGAAAGAACGGAGGATGCAATTGAGGTGCTAGCACCTGTTGTAGCTGACCCTCATCTCTTATCAGAAACTACTCAGCCTGAGCTCGAGCCTGCCATAGCTGCTGCACGTCAGCCATCCATCCTGAAAAGGGGATTTTTGAACTCCCCCCCTGCAACTTTGGCTTTGCAGAAATTTGTCCCGGAGACTATAGATTTGGCTGTTATGGAAAGTTCTCCCGCAGGTTCCACTGGAGATGGACATGAACTTGTAATTTATCCTCCTCCTTGGCTAGTTATGTGGCACAAATGCAGCCTAACCTGCTGGAATTTGAGCCTCTTGTCCATCGGCTCAATAGAAGAAAATCTACAGGGAACCTGACGCCTTTACCTCTGCTTCCTGATGAAATGGACAACCACAATCCTCTTTCAGCTCTTGAGGCTTTGGTTGCAAAGAATCTTCGCCAGTCTACAGGTAACACATTTGATCCTTCTATTTTATCTGATGCCTATTATTCGGATGAAGAGATAATGAGAAAATATGGCAAGCCATTTGTTTTTGAGGATGAACCGTCAACTGGCTATTGTTCTGACTATGAGGATGATGAGAGGTGGTTACAACAATACACATTTAATGATAACTGTTAAGGATAGGCATATCATGGTGATGCAATCTGTGGGTAGTTTTGGTATGTATATTACGTTTGGAGATGATATTATGTTTTTCATTGTGGATTTGGTGTTGGGGATTAGATGTCTTGTTTTGTGGCACTGGAATGGGGATTTTTGGAGGATGCAGGAAGTGCGAATAGGTGACATGGCGGGTAACCAGGTACAGGTTGGCACGGCTGGTGCCTTGACTAGGTACTTGGTGCTAGCAATGGCACATTTCAGGAACTTTGCCTACAATTTTGAGGATTGGTACGGATATGTCACGATATGGCACGGGCACTGGTATGGCATGGGATTGGCACGGGATTGGCACGGACATGGCACGGCTTGGCACGGGCACGGCACGGTATGGCATGGCCTAGACACGGACATCCAAATGGGTTTTAATGTAATTTGTCGATTATTTGTTTTGTATTGGAAAATGTAAGCCCGTGGTGGCATCAATTAGGTAGCCTTTTGGACCTATGGGGTTCGCATAAACCTCCGTAAACTTTTGTACTGACGGGTGTCTTTCCCCGTTTTCGGCTTATATATATATATATAAAAATCGAGCCTCGGCTACTTTTTTTTTTAAAAAAAAAAGGGGAGATACTAAAGGTTTCTACCTCGAATGATAAATCGAGAAAAATTAAACCATTTAGAGAATTTCACACCCAAAAAGGTGGAAAAGCTAAATGTTTCTACCTCGAATGGTAATCGAGGAAATTGTAGCTTTGTGAGAATTCCACTCCCTAAGAAGGATATAAGCTAAAGGTTTCTAGCTCGAATGGTAAATCGAGGAAATTAAACTATTCTGAGAATCCCACTCCCAAAGAATGAAGAAGATAAAGGTTTTTTCCTTGAATGGTAGATCGAGGAAATAGAACTATTCAAACGACCATTGTTAGAATCCCAATCACAAACATGGGGAGAAACTACAGGTTTCTAACTCGAATGTTAAATCGAGAAACTTGAATCATTGTGAGAATCCCACTCCCAAAGAAGGGTAAAAGCTAAAGGTTTCTACCTCGATGTTCAATCGAGGAAAGTGATCCATTGTGAGAATCCCATACCCAAAGAAGGGGAAAATCTAAAGGTTCTAGCTCGAATGGTAAATAGAGGAAATTGAACCATTGTGAGAATCACACACACAAAGAAAGGGAAAAGATAAAGGTTTCTAGCTCGAATGGTAAATCGATGAAATTGAACCATTGTGAGAATCCTACTCCCAAAGAAGTAGAGAATCTAAAGGTTTCTACCTCGAATGGTAAATCGAGAAACATTGAACCATTTTGAGAATTTCACACCCAAAAATGTAGAAATGCTAAATGTTTCTACCTCGAATGGTAATCGAGAAAATTTTACCATATTGAGAATTCCACTCCCTAAGAAGGATAAAAGCTAAAGGTTTCTATCTCGAATGTTAAATCGAGGAAATTGAACCATTGTGAGAATCCCACTCCCAAAGAAGGTTAAAAGCTAAAGGTTTCTACCTCAATGGTCAATCGAGGAAAGTGATCCATTTGCTAGAATCCCACACCCAAATAAGGGGAAAATCTAAAGGTTTCTCAGCTCGAATGGTAAATCGAGGAAATTGAACCATTGTGAGAATCCCACACAAAAAAAAAGGGAAAAGATAAAGGTTTTCTACCTCGATGGTCAATCGAGGAAAGTGATCCATTGTGAGAATCCCACACCCAAAGAACGGTAAAAGCCAAAGGTTTCTACCTCGATGGTCAATCGAGGAAAGTGATCCATTGTGAGAATCCCACACCCAAATAAGGTGAAAATCTATTGGTTTCTAGCTCGAATGGTAAATCGAGGAAATTAAACCATTGTGAGAATCCCACTCCCAAAGAAGGAGAGATGCTAAAGATTTCTACCTCGAATGGTAGATCGAGGAAATTGAACTACTCAAACAACCATTGTTAGAATCCCAATCACAAACAAGGGGAGAAACTAAATGTTTCTACCTCGAATGTTAAATCGAGGAAATTGAACCATTGTGAGAATCCGACTCCCAAAGAAGGGTACAAGCTAAAGGTTTCTACCTCGATGGTCAATTGAGGAAAGTGATCCATTGCGAGAATTCCACACCCAAAGAAGGGGTAAATCTAAAGGTTTCTAGCTCGAATGGTAAATCGAGGAAATTGAACCATTGTGAGAATCCCACATAAAAAGATAGGGAAAAGACAAAGGTTTCTAGCTCGAATGGTAAATCGATGAAATTGAACCATTGGTAGAATCCCACTCCTAAAGAAGTGGAGAAGCTAAAGGTTTCTACCTCGAATGGTAGATCGACGAAATTGAACTTCTCAAGCGATCATTGTTAGAATCCCAATCACAAACAACGGTGGAAACTAAAGGTTTCGACCTCGAATGTTAAATCGAGGAAATTGAACCATTGTGAGAATCCCATTCCCAAAGAAGGGGAAAAGCTAAAGGTTTCTACCTCGAATGGTAAATCGAGGAAATTGGACAATTGTGAGAATCCCACACCCAAAGAAGGGGAAAATCTAAAGGTTTCTAGCTCGAGTGGTAAATCGATGAAATTGAACCTGTAATGCCCTAGATCTGGTTCAGACGTCAAGGGTTGTGCCGAATATTCCAAATACATATATATCAAAATATCAAAACATTATCTGTTACAATACCCAAATGTACTGGATAATATAAAACATCAACACACATTTATACTTAATAGATCAGCAACGAAAATCAGTCAAGGTCCGTTTGTCTGCTAGCTACCCAAGCCTCTCTTCGTGCTCAAAATATGGGAAAGCAAAAATTATTGAAACAAGGAGAGTGTCAGTCACTAGGACTCAGTGAGGATAGTCAAGCATGCATGAATATGCGTATGAATGCAATAATAAAGCAAACCAACACACACGTTGATCAGGCAGTTTTAGAACAGTGGGGAAACCGCAAATAGTAACAGGACAGGATCGCAGTAGGTGTCATCACCCGGCGATAATAACAGTAATAGGACATGATCGTTGCAGATGTCATCACCCATCGATAATAACAATAACAGGACAGTAGTGCTGCAAGTGACATCACCCAGCTAAACAGGATGTCAACGGTTTCCCAAAACAATTTTTAGTGTGTGGTTGCCTTTTTAAGAAACCAGTTTTTGTGCAATGCTGAGCATGAGGATCAGTAAACAGGATTAATATGAAGGATCAGTAACAGTATTAGTAAACATGATCAGTAGCAGGATTAGTAACCGGGTTAAGTTCAGTAACCGGGATCAACAAAGCGGACTCAAGGTACATTATAGATAGGTATCTAAAATATCAAGTCAATACATGTCAGGTATCCTAAGTACAGGCCATCTACAGTGATACAATTAGTAATATAAAACAGTCAACGAGTCGGAGTCGGTCGTTGTCGTCAGGTATTCGCAGGCAGGCAAGCATATAGACCTGAACAGGTACATGAATTGAAAAGTGGTGAAAGAAAGCACTTTAGCTTTCCCAGGGCCTGATGCCGAAAGCTTGTAATCACTCACCTTGGGATGAACTTGTTGGCGACGAAACCTTGCGAGTCCTTCAGAGTGCGAAGTTCCTGAACAAATGTGATACTACTTAATATCTATGCAAAAGCTAGTAACGACACCCTGAATCCCCCCGCAACTAGCACAACAAGTCAAGCAGGCACAACCAAGTCATAGGGGTAATAACTGAATCTATTGAGTTAAGACATTGCAAGCACAGGCTGAAGGACAATACCACAAGAACATGACATGTCACTTAGATAGATACGAGCAACAGAGTCTACGAGTTGACCCAACCAAATTGGACACTAATCACGAATAGGGCAATGTAGAAACCAAGCACAAGTAACATTCAAGCAGTTATGATAGAAGTAGGTCCGAGGTACACATACAATTTAGAAGACACCCAACAAAAGTAGTAATACCATGTATAAACCACGTAATTCAAGTTTCTCACACATGACCCCACAACTGGCACGTACACTATTAATAACAACCCACCAAGTCGACTAACTCATCCCTACCATACCAACCTACACAACAACCACAGTACCATGTGCAAACATACAATAGACTAAGTCCATTGAATTCCATGTCATCATCAATTATGCATATCCAAAATAGGAGGAAGGGGCACAGTGACACAGCTAATTGGTCCGCAATTCAACACTCCGCTTTTTAATTCAAACAGTCCAAAACTCAACTAATAAGTACTGCAACGCGACACACAGACCGAGTCAGCAAACACTAACTAGTATTATTCTAACTCAGTAGCTGATCGGGTTCAGACTCAAGCATCAATTACTTGATCCACCAATTAGACAATCATATCAGGAAGTGGGATCTGACTAGCACACACAAAATCAGCTAGGCATGCGAAATACGAAAGACTCGACAGAAGAACTGGAAGAGTAGGCAAATACATCAGGCAATCCCATCTAACTAGTTACCACACTAGACATAGTTTAGTTCGCAAGCAGCAACACAAAACTAAACCGGTTATGAGTTACAGAAGCATAGCAGATGAAAGGAAAATTTGATTGGACTTAATTAAGAAATCAACATATAACGACTCAAATCCGTGAGGCATATAAACATGATAATCTAGCTACACCATATAAGACCAACATGTTGGTAAGGTACTCGACTTAGTCCTCTAGTAATCACACAATTGAATCATAGTAGGCAACCAACAACACAAGCTACACTGATCGGGATTCAATAGATGCATAATGAAATCAGAAACCAATGTCTCCTATCTGCAACAGATGTGATTAAATAGTTTCACCAACAGATCACTTAGAAAGAACACAGGATGGTATGAACCATAAGCGGAACCAACAGCAAACCGATATGTAACTACACTTACTTACACCGACTGACCAACATATATTCATTTTCAATTGCAAGTAATTGTGTTGCTGTGCAAACTGTATCAAGTAGAATACAAATAACAAACAGAAGTTCATTCATGAAACAACACACTGGCACGTCCTCATTGTACGTCACTCATACATCTTCCATTGCC
>JAYMSP010007289.1:0-10202 GCA_036897095.1 Plantago elongata
AAGTTTCAACTAGACTAACATACTAAGTGATTTACTCTTTATAATGTTCAAGTGAACCGAGAGTACTAGTTACCTTTCTGTACTAAAGATAAGTTACATGGTGAGTGATCAAAATACTAAAAGATATTCCTAACAATTTGACCAATTATCATGCGAAATGAGTCATTCAATCCCATGAGAAACATAAATATTTTGTCAGTATCCTGAGTCTTCTCTTGGATTTCAGCAATGCTACACTTGCATTGTGCACAGATACAAGCATGTATGGGTCTGTAGTCACTTAACTCTTCCCATAAACTGGTGAGTTTGGTAAAGAAATCATACACAGACCCATTCCCTTGAGTGATACAACTCAGCTCTTGTTGCAACTGAAAAATTCTCACATCATTTGGTTGCGCATAGTTAACCTTCAACTTTTTCCAGCATTCTTGTGATGTAGCCATATAGAAAATAGTACTCCTTATTTCAGGTGACACAGAATGAATGAGCCAAGACAAGATGATAGTGTTACATCATTGCCAAACTTTCATATTAGCATCATCCTTTTCAGGCATTTTAGTTGTGCCATCAACAAAGCCAACTTTGTTTCTTATTTTTTAGAGACATCAGAAAACCTCTTGACCAAGTGTGGTAGTTGTTACTTTCGACAATGGGGGCGATAGCACCTGAGACAGAGTTCTCAGAGTGGTGCAAGTATAACGGACTGTAGGGATCATCAACAAACAAGGTTAAGGAGTGACAGTGTTGGTGTTATCAGAGGAAGCCACTGAAAGTGAGGTGAGTGAACGCAACAGAGAAAATAGAAGAAAACGGGAAGCTTTTCTATGCAAGTTAACAAACTAAAGAAGCAAAGATCAAGACCTTAGCTCTGGTGCCATGTTAAAACTCTAGAAAAGTTGCAAGAAGAGGAAGATTTGTATTGAGTGTAAGTGTGTACAGAGAACTCAAGCTACAAAACATATAAATAGCATAAGGAAATTAAACCTAAATTCTAGAAATACCGATCGAAATACAAAGACAAAAACAACCGTCTCGCATGAACCTATCTAACTCTAATGAAACGTGAGTAGAGCCGTCGATAATCTTCGTAAAAAATGGAGTGGATGGACCAGATTCCGTCATACAGAGAAATGGTATGAAGATGATGGAAGAAATGATCCAGTGTGCGCAGTCTCCATGCTCCAAATAGTTTTAACGACTTAGACAGACATGTATGTTTTCATTGGCTCCGTTCTTTCCTTCCTTCAGCTTTTAGTCCCGCGTTTTTTTTTCTTCACACATTGAGTGCACTTTCTCCCTTCTTCTTTGCAATCAACTCTTCTTTGTTTTACAGAAGTAGTCCCTGTAAAGCTCTTTTCTTTCCAACATAGACCACTTTTGCGGCCATGGAATTTGAATGGAATGGATTTGTTACACCTTTTGGTACGTAGCAGAAAGAGAGATGGAAGGATTGAACTGGACCTCTCTTGTTGACATCTCAATCTCTTACTTCTCCCATATATCACCTACAAAGCCACGAAGTTCAAACTCCAGAATCTGTTCAGGATTTATGATATTTACTGACAAATTAAATGTGTTGTATATGAAAGCTTTTACAAAACCTACGAGCAGGCTTTTCTTTGCCCTCTTTTGGTTTGCTGATAAAATCGATGGCTGAATTTATTTTTTTTTTTTTTTAAATGGTTAAGATTATAACTATTTTACTCAAATACCAACACCACTTTACTCATAAACCCACCTTACAACTCTATCAAGAATTGAACTATGCACCTCCGCCATATCGGCGGCTGAAAATAGATATCAGATTATTCTTTTTTGGATTTAGGTATGCCCATGGTTTATGGACAACTTAAAATTCGCTATGGCGGAACTCCTACATCGGGCTTAGACCAAGTCAACGAATTAGATTCACTTCAGAGCCGCACCAATCGATTTGCTACCTAGTGGGCTTTACGTATTTTGTATGTTGACAACGTCGCCGAGCATCATCTGTTGTGCAGACTGCATAGTCTGTAAAATCTCTCCGAACCAAAATACCAAAATGAACTGAGGCATAGATCGACGTAAAAATGAACTGAGAAAAATAGCACATCAGAATATCTCTACTTGGCCATTATGAAACTAGAAAGAGGTAAGGAGAATGGATGTCTCGTCATTTGAGGAGATATAGATTAAAACAGGTGCAATTTCTTTACTTTAAACAAAGTAACTAATAGATGCAAATTGAGAGTCATTCTCCATTGGCTTCAATTATGTTGGATCATAATTATAATTGAGCCCATTTTTAAATAAATTGTTAAATATTAACTAAATTATAATTGGGTTTTTAAAATTTATATTTATTTAAGAAATTGATTGAGTTAAATTGAGGATTTGAGTTCAATTTTATTTGCGTAAAAATAATGTTCCAACTCAAGGGCTAAACAAATACGATTTAGCTCAATTCTATTTGCATAAAAGTAATGTTCCAACTCAGAATAGCTTGTTCCGGTTTGAATAATAAAAACGAAAAGATTTTTCAGAAATGGACTTAACGATTCTTACACTTTGCTTAATTTAATAATTATGTTTCAACTAATAGCAAATCACATACAGATTAGTGACGATTGACGATGCTTACTCTATTAATAATGTAGTACATTATAATAAAGATATAACACTAATTTGTAAATGTAAAGTATGCGTCATAATTATAGAATTACCACTACGAGGGCTCCTTCCCTCCGATTCCATTCCATGCGGACTCATTGAAGTACTAGTGAAATGATCAGGTGTGGTGGATTAGAATACGCTTGCTATGCATGTTAAAAATTAAAAGATTTAATAGGAAATTGTTGGGTTGTTCTGCTTTTCTTTCCAGAATAATACATTTTCTAATATTATAATTCTTATCTTCCATAAATTCCTTATCTCCATAACATTAATTATTACTCATAAATTTATATAGATATCGATTGTACTCAAACAAAACATGTATAAACTCAGCTAAACATAAAATAAAATAAAACTACGCTACCTTAGATGTACAGCTTGTTACATATGTTCTAGTGTAATATATACGGTAATATTTATATACATTCATACATCCGTCCATAAATCACTCAGTAATATAATATAGTTAACACCAAAGGTTTGTGTAAGGTTTTCTTGTGTAAACTCTACCTCTGTACATAATTGTTTGAGTTTGCTAAATGTGTAATGAAGTCTGGAGCGGACGACGCACCAGTTCATCATCTAATCGTCTTATTATTTGTGAGTTATTTCAAGCTACAGGTGCTAGCCATTTAACTACAAATCAATTAGTTTAGGCTAAATACAGCCACCTAGCTAAAGGCTATAACATTAACCCAATGGAATAGACGTTATGGATATAAAGGCTGCATGCATGACGCGATCAACGCATCTAAATTCTGAAGAAATTCCAAGTGGCTTCTGAAAAATATTTAATTATTTTGTGAAATTGATGAAAATTGAAATGCAATTGAGCGAAAATTGCGGTAACAAATTATACTACCTCCATTTCAATTACATCTTTTCACGTTTCATTTTAATTCGTTCTAATTTATCATATCATTCTTTAAATAAAAATTTTCTCTCATATTTTATAAACTAACTCTCCAACTTTATTAAATATTTCTCTCATTCTTTTAAAGAATTCAATATCATTGCATGTTTACATATGCCATTCGAGTTACAATCAATAATAAATTAAATAACTACACACAAGATTTTATTTAGACGACTAACTAAATATTGTTGCGCTTTCTTATATTTCATCACAATTTTTTCCATTTTATTTATTTTTCTTTTAAAACTCGTACTTAAAATTATAGGAAGATCAAACCGGAACGGAAGGAGGGTGTGGGTTCGCAATACAGAGTAATCGGATACTTATGTGACCCAGCCGGATCAAAGTAGGGAGTGGTGAGGAGCCATAAGTCTTAAGTAGTTGTAATAAATAATGCACGGAATTTTACATATATACATGCACATGCTAATGCATAATTACATTTAGGACCAAATAAAACTAGCCGTTAAGCTGCCTCATTTACTTTATATCCAGAAAATATAAAAAAAGTAATACTATTTTCAAAATTATATAAGCTCACAGAATCTATCTGTCTACACTTTCTTTCCACCTCATCTCTCACAAGATTCCTCTGATTCAACATTCCCCAGCTCCTCCTGTCCTTACTCACCTTTTCCTTTTCCCACTAATTTTTTTGAATTCTAATCTTCACTCACTTTCTCAACTCTCAAGAACCCTCAACCTTGTAGTACTAAAAAAACATTTTATTCTTTCTCATGAAGAACATTCTTCTTCTTCTTCTTTTCCTTCTATGCTTGGTGAATTCAGTCTCATCCCAAAGTTGGGACGGTGTGATTGTCACACAATCTGACTACCAATCACTCCAAGCCTTCAAGAACGAACTCATCGATCCCAACGGCTTCTTACGAAGCTGGAACGACACTGGTTACGGAGCTTGTTGTGGCACTTGGACCGGTATCAAATGTGCCAATGGCCAAGTGATTGTCATTCAGCTTCCATGGAGAGGATTAGGTGGCAGGATCACTTCAAAGATCTTTCAATTGCAAGCTCTTCGAAAACTTAGCCTCCATAACAATGTCATTACTGGCTCAATTCCAATGTCTTTGGGATTCTTGCCAAATCTCAGAGGATTGCAGTTATTTAACAATAGGCTATCTGGTTCTATTCCTTCTTCACTTGGTTTCTGTCCTGTTCTTCAAACAATTGATTTTTCCAACAATTCGTTGTCCGGTTCGATTCCACCTAGTATTGTGAACTTGACTAGGCTTTTTAGGCTTGATTTGAGTCATAATCAGTTGTCTGGTGAAATCCCGGTTGGTGTTACCGAGTCGAATTCACTTACATTCCTTGCTCTTGAGTATAACAACCTCTCTGGCTCTGTGCCGAATTCTTTTAATGAATCGAGTTTGCTTCGAGATGTTGATCTTAGTCATAACCAGTTGAGTGGAGAAATACCATATTCTCTTGGTGGATTACAGAATCTTAAATTTTTCGACGTCTCTTATAACAATTTCTCTGGTTCTGTTCCTGTCAATCTCTCTCAAAAGTTCAACTCTAGTGCATTTGTGGGCAATACTTATCTTTGTGGATATGATGCTTCAACTCAATGTTCTATTTCACCTTCTCAACCGCCTCCAACAGCTCAATCAGCAGTGGAAGCAGGCCGAAAACTTGGCATCAAAGACATCTTTCTCATTCTGGTAGGGGTTCTACTAATAATTCTGATGGTGACTTGTTTTGTGTTAACATGTTGCTTGATAAGGAGAAGGAGAAAGGATAAAGAAGCTACCGGGAGAAGAGAAAAGGCGATAGCTACTAGCCATGATGGCGAAACAGAAGCGAGTGAAGAGGCAGGAGGGAAGCTTGTACATTTTCATGGATCCATGGCTTTTGGTGCAGATGATCTTTTGTGTGCCTCTGCTGATATTCTTGGGAAAAGTACTTATGGGACGGTGTATCAGGCTACAATGGAAGATGGAATTCAAGTTGCTGTCAAGAGATTGAGAGAAAGGGCAGCAATTGAGCAAATTGGATTTGAGGGTGGGGTGCATGTTCTTGGCAAGATTAGGCATCCCAATCTTCTTGCCTTGAGAGCTTACTATATAGGTCCAAAGGGTGAAAAGTTGCTGGTTTTCGACTATATGCCTAAGGGAAGTCTTGCCACTTTCCTTCATGGTGAGTTTCTACCGTAATTTACAACCCATAATTACATGTCATTAGTGTTCTCATTATATACTGAGATAATTTATCATTTTAATGCAGCTCGTGCACCTAATACACGAATCGATTGGCCAACAAGAATGAAGATAGCAAAAGGCATGACAACAGGGTTGCTTTACCTCCACAACAAGCTTAACATCATCCATGGAAATCTCAAATCAAGCAATATACTCCTTGACGAATACAAAAACGCAAAGGTTGCTGATTACGGCTTGTGGCGATTAATGACAGATGTTGCGAATGCTAATGTTATTAGGTCAGCAACAGCTTTGGGATACCGAGCACCCGAGCTTTCAGTGTTGAAGAAAGCCAACACCAAAACTGACGTTTATAGCCTTGGGATGATCATGTTAGAACTTTTAACAGGAAAATCCTCACGAGAGGCGGTGAATGGTGTTGATTTAGTTCGGTGGGTTGCCTCTACGGTAAGAGAAGAAAGGAGCTACGAAGTCTTTGATTCGGAGCTGGTGAGGGAGGAGTCATCAGTTAGTGGTCATGATGAGTTGTTGAACACATTGAAACTGGCCTTGCATTGTGTTGATCCGTTGCCATCAGCTCGACCGGAAGCCTATGAGGTTCTACAGCAGCTAGAGGAGATCAGACCAGATATTGTTAGTAGTTCTGGCTCTGGATGAAAGTTCAGCAGGTCTATCACCTATTGGTTATTGAAGGACTGGGCTATAGGCTATAGCAATTAGCAGGCTTAATTGTATTTGATAGAGTTTTTAGATAGATTACTAGTCATACATGTAATTTCAAATGGTCAGTGAACTGGGACTGGGAATTCCAATCATATCCTAATACTGATTGAACCCAATAATAAAGAAAAGAAATGAGAGTAAGGTGTACACTATTGCAATATATAGCAACAATACTAGACAAAGATCAAGAAGATGAACAGTCAACACAAAACTAAATGCCATGAAAGTATATAAACTGCTGCATTAAAAACATTTCCAAATGTATGCAACTGGAAGAAATTTTCCCAAAGATGAAAATCAAGATCAATTTGCCCACAAAGAAAGGAGACAATAACTAAGCCCAATAGGTCTGGTCCATACTTTCTTGGTGCAACTACATTCAGGGGATATCCATGCCAACGACATTAGCCAGAATTATTTTTTAATAGCTCAAATCCTCTCCACCAACATACATTCTGGTTGACTCAACCAAAAAATTATATAAATCCCTATTTTACCATTGTTTCCTTCTTATTCTTTTTCTTCTCTCACCTGCTGCGTTTTAAAAATTGGATCGGACAATTGAACTGCTCACTTCCTAAAAAGGATTCAATCCGAGTCGGACCGATTGGGCTGTTTTTGAGCCGTTTGAACCGATATGACGTCATATATAATATTATAATTATTTTAGATACATATATACAGACAAAACAAAACAAGCCAAACCCTCCCAATTTCTCATCCCCTCATCAATAATGTCATTCCCAATTTAGAACAAACAACACCAACAATCACTCATCAATTCTCCCGCTTCTCTCCACAATGTCCCAAAAAATGAAGTACAGAAATCACTTCATTTCTGATTTCACATTTCAGGACCTCAACTTTTTTTTCTTTTAAACTGCCTCGAGCCGGCGGTTTGCCAGTTTCCGATTCGCCGGTTCGGTCCGGCTTTCAGCCGGCTCGAGCAGTTTTCTGGGAAACGATTTTTTGCGGTTTTCAGGATTACAACGGACCGCTCGTTTGCGGATTTGTGGTTTTCAAAACATAGCTCACCTGAATACAATAAAACATTTGTACTTCATTTCTTTTTTTAGTTTTTCATTTTAAGTTAATTATAATTCATAAAATATAAAAGTTACACTGATTTTCATGATTTCTCGTTCTCTACAAATAGAGACCACTCGTGACTATATTCCAACAATTATAAATTTTACGTTTTTTTAACACTTAACCTCCTTGAGTCAAAATATCTATATTGACACATCGTTCGCTGCGTTGCAACAATATAATATATGACAAATAATATTACACTATATTAATTGTGTTACTATATTATAGTAACTCATTATAATGTTCATTAATTAGTGCTCATAATTGTCCCGACAATCGCTTAATTAGAATTTAGAAATGGGATCCAGGGAGGCTACCGCCCTAGATCTGTCCTAAACCCTAAACTCTAATTAAGACAGTAGCTTTCGGGTATTTTTAAATTCAGTTGATTTTAGAGGTTCACCATTCCCCCTTAAGGTTCTAGATTTTCACGTAATTATAATATTATATTAACTCATCATTCGATGCGTTGCAACATCATATTAGCAACATTATATTGAATTAATACAGTGTTACAACGCAACGAAAGGTGAATTATAGTATTGTAAATATCATAGTCTAAATATACAGTATTGTAATCGAGAGGTCACCAAAATATAAGTTAAAACTCAATGTAACTAAGTGTTAAAATGTCGTAAAATTTATAGTGGTCGGAATATAGTCAAGAGTGGTCTCTATTTGTAGAGTACGAAAAAATATGAAATTGATAAAAGTTTATATTATATATTATTGATTTTAGGGATAATTACAAAACCCACCCCTGCTAAATGGCCTCATTACGGATGACCCTCTGATGTTTTTTCTATTACAAATGGTTGCCACGAAATGAACTGTTTTTGAAACATAATTACAAACAAACCCAAAAGTCAACGTCGGATTTGTCTGACAGCCGGAGACACACGCCAATTTTGAGATGGCATGCTAGAGCACACGCCAGATGCTTAGGTGTCCTGCCATGTCATCATTTTGTCTTTTTTTCCTTTCTATTATTAATTCCTCTCTGGGTTTATTTATAATATGTTCCAAAGGCATATTAGACTGCATGTTGACCGTTCATTGACCTTCAAAGTGTGGGTGTATCTGTAATATGTTTGGGGGTTGTCTGGGTGCATTTGTAAGAAGTTTGTTAAATTTTTTGAAAATACTAGCCGTTACTGACCGTTTTTTTCCAACTATTTTAAATACCCTCTTGTGCTTTGTTTCCACTCACCTTTCTTCTTGTTCTTGTATTTGTTTTCCTCTTGTTCTTGTATCTTTTGTACTCAACTATGGCTCAAAACTCCTCAACTTCAAGTGCTTGAAGGGGGTACGTATGTAATTGCCCCTTTGTATAATTTCCTTTTTATGTATGTAGTAGATGACAACACATATACTACCACGGGGATTGTAGTGAACAACTGTATTGATTGAGTTGAGTTGTATACATCGTTTTGTATTTTATTTTGGTAACATTTGAGGATACTTTATTTTTTCGAAAAACATATGCTTGTTACTAATTAATAGATGGTATGGTGAAATTCTATTTTTTATATTTTATACAGTTAATAATAAATACTCAATGATAATATATTGGATGAAGAAGGATTATCATCCGACACCATGATCAAATTTATCCACATAAATTTTAACTACTTTATTTTTTCGACAAATTTATTTTATCATTTCCGTTCTATTTATTATTAAAAGTAACTTACGGATTAATGTTGTACAAGACCTAAAGACCTGAAAAGCAAAGCCAACAATGCTTTGTTGGTTCAACCAAATAACCTGCCCCAGTGCTAAAAATTGGAAACAAGGGTAAAGTTCAAATGTTTATAGCAAACCATTGCAGTATACATTTCATGACAAAATAGATACGTAAAAAACAATGTTATTTTATATTTTATACATTCCAGACATCCCACCGTTCCACAGTAACATGACTACTAAGTGATATTCCAAAGATTAAATAGACTCGATAGTTCCCAGGAAAAGACACTCAATCAATAGACTGCACTGCTGCACTAATAGGAAAATATTTAGCAGGATTATCAAAGGACAGAGAAATTCAGAAGTATAGTTCTAGGATTACAATGACAACCGTTCATATCAACTTCATTGCGAATGAGATTTTGTGCATTGCTTGACAAGGCAAGGACAACATCAATAACATGCTTTAATTATATATAGCTTGATGTGTACTCCCACGCTGCTAAGGGTTGCCGACTCCAGAAAGCAGCAACATCCTACAAATATAAGAAGAAGAAAAGATTAACAATGATTTGCATACAATTTAAGACTAAACACAATAGTAAGATTCTCTCGACTTTAATCATACATTCATAAACTATTCAAGCTATATATTTGAATTCCTAACAAAGGTGCAACTACAGTCTACTTCATGGGTTGGTCAGAGACCATCATTCTGCTGCACAAAATAACTCATCAACAACAATGACTAGTAACAACAATTACACACACAGGCTTACGAACCCAATTTGAACAAGAGCTTAAAATCGAAATACGCATCCAACATACAACAAGGAAACTAAGCATACAAGACGAGGAAAGACTCAACTCATCACGAAGACAAGGAACAGAGTCTATCAACTCGATTCATCAGCACAACAAGCATTCATACTCGAGATAGGAAAACAGAG
>JAYMSP010007290.1:0-10197 GCA_036897095.1 Plantago elongata
AGAATTTAATGGTTTCGGGCAAAGATGCATACCTTAGTTCCAGCAACAATGGTGGCATTAAGCGGATGAGCAGCACATGCGGCAACAACTTCACTCACTTTCAGAAGTCTACTTTGAGAATGTCGATTGGTTGTGTCATCTGGTTTCTGGATATCCTTACTGCGAGTAAGATCCATATTAGCAACAGTCTCGAGAAACAACATGAATAAGAATAACTAAGTTAAGAATAACTAAGTTTTACATGTTTCTTACTTATAATCCACGTGGCAGGCCGAATTATGGTCTTGATATAAATCCAGAAAGTCCAACAACATAAATCTGCAGATGTATTAAAATCAATGTCAGAACTTAAAAAGAATGTAATTTCATTAATTTCAACATCTAAGCACTCTTATAATATGAATAATATGTACATAAAAATAAAATTAAAACAATTCCATGATGTGGCGATGACGCGTCACCACTGCAGCAAAAACGACGACGACGCGTCGTCGCGCCGTCACCATTGAGGATGGTGTAAATAATTACCGGGATGGGTACATGTAACTAAAAGTAATCTTGTACACATGATACATGCTGCTTTTTCCCAGAGTTTCAATTTTGATCTACATCAAGGATAGTTTTCGCATGTACGTACTTTATCATGTTGTGATATTATATGTGTCCACATGTTTTTACATTGTTTACCTTTGAGCTTCAAAAACGATTGCCAGGAGAAATATTGAATTGGTGTATGTCAGAACGAACTTACCATTTGTTATGAGTGAATCACGGGCCCTTCCATCCTCATCAAATCTACCAGGCATTTCCATAGATGACAAGTTTGTTACTCAGCTTCATGGTTTAACTTTCGAAAAGGATCACCATTTGCCTCTCAACATGATCTTTTTTTGGAAAACCAATATCAATGATGACAACTGATAAAGTCAGGACAAACACTGTTAATGACACAACTTTGGAGCTTTCAGGGAAAGAATAAATCAGAAATCATAACAATTGCCATGATGTTGTGTCATTTGTGCAATGTTGTGTTGCACGAATCTCCTTTATTTTCAGAAACTCGGCGACAAAAACTTATTTCCAAATGAGAAAGTTTGCTCTACACCAATATTTTCTAACTTAAGAAGCAAAAGTTTCCGGGATAGAACTTTGAAAACCATCAGGGATTTGGTGCCAGTTTTATGACCACCAGGGTGCTCGTTCTGACAGACATCAATTGAATAAATAGTGAATATACGTCAATTGGAGATCATGGTCACTATACGTCTAAACATATAAATAGTTAATATCGATCGACTCGGTCAGGCGTCGATCGGCATAACTACTTTATTGATCATTTCGAAAAAAATATTCTATTTTATAGTTTTCTTTTTTCTTTTTTGAAAATTGTACAACCACTAGATTGTAAGACGACTAGTCGGCGACCAACTTGGCGATCGTAGTCACTATATATCTATTATGGATATTTATAAACAAACAAATAAATTATTTTTATTTAAGCCCAACCATTTTCATAAATCTTTTTTTATGAATCAAACTTCAGGTTTCCTCAATAGTATACTGAGTATTCTGGAGAAAATGAAATCAAGGTTGTATTTTCTCTAAATTGCATTCTCACTCTATACATATATCATCCTTCTACCTATTCACTGAACTTAAAAAAAGGTATCTGATAGATTTAAGCATCTTATGAACTATGCATGCATGACCACCATAAGTTATAAGAAATTATGTAGAGTTTGTAATCGAGATCACCACATTTGAACCGTCACATTCGTTTAGAATTTAATGGTTTCGGGCAAAGATGCATACCTTAGTTCCAGCAACAATGGTGGCATTAAGCGGATGAGCAGCACAGGCGGCAACAGCATCACTCACTTTCATAAGTCTACTTTGATAATGTCGATTGGTTGTGTCATCTGGTTTCTGGATATCCTCACTGCGAGTAAGATCCATATTAGCAACAGTCTCGAGGAATAGCATGAATAAGAATAACTAAGTTTTAGATGTTTCTTACTTATAATCACGTGACAGGCTGAATTATGGTATGGATATAAATCCAGAAAGTAAATGTCGGACAATAGTCCAACTACATAAATCTGCAGATGTATTAAAATCAATGTCAAGATTTAAAAAAATGTAATTTCATTAATTTCAACATCTAAGCACTCTTATAATATGAATAATATGTAAATAAAAATAAAAATAAAATTTAAAAAATTTCAAGACGTGGCGACGACGCGACGACAACGCGTCACCACTGCAGCAAAAACGACGACGACGCTTCGTCGCGCCGTCACCATTAAAGATGTTCTAAGTAATTACTGGGATGGGTACATGTAACTAAAAGTAATCTTGTACACATGATACATGTTGCTTTTTCCCAGAGTTTCAATTTTGATCTACATTAAGGATTGTTTTCGCATGTACGTACTTTATCATGTTGTGATGTTATATGTGTCCACATGTTTTTACATTGTTTACCTTTGAGCTTCAAAAACGATTGTCAGGAGAAATATTCAATTGATGTCTGTCAGAACGAGCATACCATTTGTTATGAGTGAATCACGGGCCCTTCCATCGTCATCAAATCTACCATGCATTTCCATAGATGACAAGTTTGTTCCTCAGCTCCATGGTTTAACTTTCGAAAAGGATCACCATTTGCCTCTCAACATGATCTTTTTTTTGGGAAACCAATATCAATAATGATAGCTGATAAAGTTAGGACAAACATTGTTAATGACACAACTTTGGAAAGCATGCTTTCAGGGAAAGAATAAATCATAAATCATAACAGTCGCTATGATGTTGTGTCATTTGTGCAATGTTGTGTTGCACGAATCCCCTTTATTTTCATAAATTTTGCGACATATACTTATTTCCAAATGAGAAAGTTTGCTCTACACCAATATTTTCTAACTTAAGAAGCAAAAGTTTCCGGATAGAACTTTGAAAACCATCAGGGGTTTGGTGCCAGTTTTATGTACACCAAGGTGCTCGTTCTGACAGACATCAATTGAATAAATAGTGACTATACGTCAATTGGTGATCATGGTCACTATACGTCTAAACATATAAATAAATAATATCGGTCGACTCGGTCAGGCGTCGATCGGCATAACTACTTTATTGATCATTTCGAAAAATATATTCTATTTTATAGTTTTCTTTGTTCTTTTTTGAAAATTGTACAACTACTAGATTGTAAGACGATTAGTCGGCGACCAACTTAGCGATTGTAGTCACTATATATCTACTATGGATATTTCTAAACAAACAAATAAATAATTTTTATTTAAGCCCAATCATTTTTATATCATTTTTTTTTATGAATCAAACTTCTGGTTTCCTCAGTAGTATACTGAGTATTCTGGAGAAAATGAAATCAATGTTGTATTTTCTCTAAATTGCATTCTCACTCTATACATATATCATCTTTCTACATATTCACAAGAAATTATGTAGAGTTTGTAATCGAGATCACTACATTTGAACCGTCACATTCGTTTAGATTTTAATGGTATCGGGCATCTTTGCAATGTACTTACAACCACGGAAGTGAAGGAGAAGGATGATGAATATGTGTCACATGAAGCTTGTTAATGTCCATAACTCCTAACCTGGATAAAACAATTTCACGAAAATTCAAACAAATGCAGAACTTGCATAGAGTCATAAGCTTAAGTTTCCTAATTGAAAGATTAAGAATACATAAATTCTTCTTCAATAACGTACTGTTCACCAAAATATTTACTACTGCGAGTAAACTACAAGCTCATAAATGAATAACTAAATTGTTCTTAAAAAATAATTACAAGTCTAATAATAGATTTTGTGCAGGCATTAAATAACAGAAGACAAACATGAACTTGCTTCGAAACATACCAACCATCATCCAGATGAAATGCTAATTGATAAGGGCAGGATGGGTTGAAATCAATTGAATGTATTTCCTCTGGAACAATACTTGTTTGAGCCTGCAGACATATAAAATGATAGTGAAATACAGCAACAAATAGCTAGGAGGAAGAATTAGGCTTAACAAATACCAAGTGACAGGCAACTAGATGAAAATTCTGAAATATAATAAGTCATCTTTGGATTAGAAGAGAAGATTAAATAAATAATATGGTTTTGTTTAGTCACATTCACTTATGACAAATGGTCCTGAAAAGCACATATAAATTTGATCTAATAGCTCTATCACTAGTTTCAAAGGATAAGTGCTATTTTGTCAAAGCAGCACTATGTTATTTACTGTTTCATCAAAAGTATCATGGCATATCAAATTTCAGAACTTGATTTTTTTTTTCCAGCAAGATAATACTAGAATTGTAATAGCTTAAAGGACAGTGGAAATACTTTCTTAAGAAACCAAATGGTCTTGAGCATATTTAAAGAACTGACAATCTCACACAAACAATGTATTAAAGGATGTTATTCCACTTATGTGAAGTATTCAACAGAAAAGTAAGAACTGTAATTTAGATTATAAAGCAGAATGCACCCAGGCTTTAATTAATTCGTCTTGACATGCTTTTACAGATATCCATAAGCAAGTTAAACATTCCAAGACTAGCCAAAATATTTGGCAGGCCAGGAGGAAACTGGGAGAATGTTTTCTAGTTTAAATAAATTGATATATAATATGGCAAAAAGAGCATTTAGAAGTTAAAGGGGCATATCGCAACCTAGCAAAGATCAGGAATCAAATCGCACAGACAGTAAAACTTTAGAGGGAAAATCGCTTATTTTTTTCCTTTTGCCATATAATATTAGAATAGTGAAGCAAACTTGCAACCTTCAAAGAGAATATTTTCTCCAGTTCATGAGCCAACTTCACCTTTGTCAGAGGAGAAAAGTATCCCTACAGAAACAAGATGTATAGCTTATAGGTCAAATTGCTTACTGATACGAAGACATTTACATCCATCTCGACAATACCTGCCATTTAAGCCCATACTGTTACAAGACTTGCTGAAACCACTTAGTTAATTACAGACGTTCGAGTGGTGTAAAAGAAGTTCGAGTGACTTCTACCTTAATTACTTACAGACAAAATCACTTAGTAAGTATCTGGCAGTTCTTTATATTCATTGTGACATTATTTTTTATCTCTACCTTAGCAATTTAAAACATTTTGTCTTGACGGTGACCATGACAGTGAGAAGAGGAATCCGGAAAACAAGGTGGCTTGATGAAAGATGGTGTATTATCGAGAGAATGTGGACGTAAATAATATCTCCAGATAAACAATCCTCTAAGGCAGATTACTATCTCCAGATAAATGCATGATCCTCCAAGCCAGATCAGTAGAGAAGCTCAAAAGTGTAAGTACCTCTTTTTGGTTCCCAAAAGCACCTGATGATCTTCCTCCACGCAGATCCCATACATAAATAGATCCTTTCGAGCTGGCTCCATATACCTGAGGGTTTAACAAGAAGTGACGGGATATATAAGGTGCTTTTTCAGGCAGAACTCAGGCAACAGAATGCAATTTTACCTCGTTGTCCCCACTTAGTTTGATGCTATTAAGTGAGCCAGTGGAACTTTTACTTAGCACCAGACAAGGAAGTGTACCAGCTCTTCGATCCCAGATATTTACTAATCCATCGGTATCAGAAGCAAGCAGCCTAAAAGGAGTAGTCAAATACCCATAATTAAGTAATGACCTATTTAATGTAAGAACATGTTTCAAGAATTAAAAAAAATGATTAAACTTTAGCAAATTCATGTACTTGAAGTGCATATGAAAGCTACAAAAAAGCAAAAAATTGATATGGAATGTGAAGTGAGATAATTAAATAGTGTGTTTTTATTTTATTTGTCATAATGGGTCAAAATCAATTGAATTCGTCAAAATTCAATTGATCATTTGGTGTCACAATTACCTTTGGGCTGTTTTCTTTAAAATAGGAGTAATAAATAATGTCAAGGACTCCTGAATTCAACAACTATACGCTACAGTTGTGAGCCAGAACAACCCATAATTTGACATACCTGGATTCGTCACCAGAACAAAAGGCTATGTCACAAAAACCATCGAGATTATGATAACCATGAACGTTGAATTTGCTTAATTCCTGGATAAGAAACACCAGATAAACTTTGTTGCTGTAGACTGACAAGTAAGTTATAGCTTCAATCTATATTTACCAAATAATGATAATAAGTAACTCAACAGAGGTCGTTTATATGTTCTAAAATCATTAGGTTCGAGAGTTCGCAAAAACTATTTAGGCTTTCAGCATCCAAGGTCATCAGTTCAAAAACAAATGGCTGGAATTTAAGAGGCCAATTGATTTTCTATTAGTTAACTGAGTAACAGAATAATACCAAGCCAAAATGAAGCTCCGGCACAGCCATAGACATGAGACTTACAGTCTGGTTAAATCAACATCTTACTAACATATGAAGCTCTCACCTGATTAGAGAAATCACTCTTTAGTTCTGTTCTCTCACCCGTTCAAAAATTTCCCTCACAATAGAACTTATGGTTCAACACTCTTCTCAACACCAATGAAAATGGCAAGAAAATGCTTATGAGAGCGGGTTGTATATCTACATATCTAACTCATGATTGCCACTCAAAACTGTCTCTTGGTCTATATTTCTTAGACTGTCTATTCCGACTATACCCTATATTCCTATACTAGTCCTAGTGTTTAGCAAATATTTTTGTGACATGCTGAGTACGTACCTATTTAGTGTGTAATGCAGTGATGGCAAACCAGATATTAGATGGACTGACAGATAGAGAACCAACATCATCATAGCGAACTCCCAGCCGTCAGCCATGAAATAAAATATTGGAGATTTGATAGTTCTCAAATCAAGAAGATCCCATGGTAATTTCTAGTAGGATTCTATCTTGTTACTCTAATTTAGTTGTTTATCGCTCAACTACTCAAATCATATGAATAAAACTTATGTAGTAAACTGGATGGAGTGTTCATATTTTCCTCTTTACTATGTTCATGATTTAGTTAAGGTCACACATCACCAAGTTTTTATAAAGTGATCAGGTTGGCGACAATGCAAAAATATAATAGCTGCGTCTTTACATAGAAACTTGCAGCAATTTTGGTAAAGGAGGAAAGACACTCACTGCAATTGGATCAGAAGAGGTTAATCTGATGTCAAAAATACGAATTGTACTGCAACGTGTTGATGTACACGCAACCTGACAGGATACCAAGGCCAGTATGTTATGAACTGAGAAGATATCCACAAGAAGAGTCAGTGGGAGACATGAGATAAGAAGCTTTAGCCATTTGTATTTCTCACGTACACCCAAAATTTCATGTGATAAAGTAGCCAATTGTCTTTATCAGCACACTAGTATATTTGTGCATCTCATATGTGCAAGAAATCAACCCATTTGGGAAAGGTTTTCTTTTTCAGAAAATTCAATTAGTCATATACTCATATTTTATTAAATTTATGTACATGGAATGGTAAAGAAAAATTAAAAAAAAGAAAAATTGGTGGGCATTAGTGATGAAGTAAATAACTAGTTGAATTTTTTTTTTATGTATAAATATAATCGGTCAGAATCAATCAATTAATTTGGTGTAACAACTACCTCGGGGTAGTCTGCTTTTAGATACTAGTAAAAAGATTATAGCTAGGTGCCTTGTGGTTTCTGAAGAGCTTTTCGGCCAAACAGTACGAGATTCATGGGAAAAATCTAGAATCTTGGGACAAGAATACAATTCTAGAAAGGTAGGGACTATTATGTATGTAATACAGTTATCTGTTGGAATAAACTCTCTGTTGCAATGATAGAAATGAGGTAGATGAATCTAGATGATAATTTCTAGAATAACTCTCCACCATTAGATCAAATCGATCTCATCTCCACCATTAGATCAAATCGATCTCCACCGTCCATTGAGGAGAAAAACAAGTCCGAGTATAGAGCTAAACTAGAGTCACACTTAGTGACTTTAAGTACGTAAGTTTTTATTGCTCATGAAACTAGAGTTGTTTTTTTTAGAAGTAGACATGAATAAATCTTAGGCAGCTGACAGTTCAACAGAACAGAGGCAAAGATTTAAAAGACACTGGGTCAGTAGATACCCCGTCCATAAGAAGTTGGCCATGCTTTCTCAGAAGCATGGTAATTATATAGCGTCACGATTTCTAACTATATATAACTAGGCTCAGTAAACCACTGACTCGATAACATAAAGCACAAAAGTGATAACAAGGTTGTGCATAACATGCATATAGTAAATTTGAAGACCTCATGTTGGTTAGCAAGATTCCACCGAACAACATCAAGATGTCCGCTTGATATATGCACCAGCCGCGTTGATTCCTCGTCCTTCAAATCTATAATCCAAAAACCATAAAAAAAATAATCATTTAAGTGCTTTGGTGGAGAAGAACCACTAACAGCATAAGAAGCATCACACGATTACCACTTTGAATAAGATCAAAGTCATGCACAGTTAGGCAGCCTGATTTTGTTACTGAAGCCAAATATTTTCCCTGTCCAAACAATACATAAAGCAAATGATCGTGCAAGAACATCATCAAACAGCCAGCTTTGGCCACAATACATATTTGAAGCACATATAAAGTATTTACAATGCACTCAACTCAGAGACCCAACCCAAGCAAGTACGGAAACCAACAATGATCTTTGATGATGGTATCAGTTACACCAATCCTTCATGAGGCAGAAGTTCCTCTTGGTTTATTTTGAATATAGTTTTCCTTTTCCATCACAAAATTTTAAACCATCATTTAAAATAAATAAATAAATAAAGGTTCAATCAATATGTTTTAGAAACTCAAACTCCATTAATGGATTGGTATATAAGTTTGGAGATAATATGATGAAGTGAATAATATGAAGTAAAATGGAACAAGAAATAGAATAATGGAGTTAAAAATGAGATGTTGGATAAGTTAAAAGTTGAATTTTGATGAAAGTAAGATAAGGGATTGAAATTATAATAATAAGAATATATATGGAAAACAAATAAATGAATTAAAGAATAAAAATGGGATTACATTAACTTTGGGGGTTGGATGTAATTTTTCATAATGTAGGGGGTCCCTGTAATTAGGTCATACTTAAGGGGTTGTGACTTGTGAGTGAAATTCACCCATAATGCCGAGAAAACTCTCAAATTCTAATAACTTTTTTACAGTCCTACAGAAATTTGTTTTGCAACAATGTCAAAGACTGCAAAGAATTTGGTACTTATTTGAGCATTTAAGAAAATAAAATAACCATAAATTCACCTTGGAGTCAAATTCAAGTGACGAGACAGCATGCCTGAGAAGAACAAGAAATAACATATATAACAATCTGCCAAGAATAACTAATCTAGAGCAATACAATAACATTTAAAAAAAAAAAACAAAAAAAAAAAGGGAAAGAAAGCACTTCGATATATATGAAATTCACCATTTATTTGACACTAGAAATGTGAAAGTTAGAAATAGCAATTCCTTCTTTTAAATTCCAGTTGTTGGATCTATGATTTACGTATCAATTACCACATATATTCAAGCATCATGAAACCAAATCCTCATTTTATAGCAGGTAACAAAAGGAGCGGGCCGGGAGGAAAATGGGAAAGGGAAAGCAAGAAAATCTGACCCATTCCTTGGAGCAAGTATACTAGTATGGTTCATGGACCTGATCTGTCAAGAGCACATCTGATCTCAGTAAAATAGAATGATAACATATTGAATCCTTATAAATCAAAATCAAGCGGATTAAAGAAAAAATGATACAGCAAGAATAGGGAAAACAATTCCTCACATGAGTACGGCATGGTTTACTTTCATCATCGCCATAATCGTCACAATAATAACTATGAGGAAATAATGCAGCCCGGCCCTCTGCGGGGAGCTCGCTCGCAAAGGGCCCACTAAATTTAGGGGCCCCATATTTTTTCGATATTGTAGAATATATTTATATGCGTTATACGTTATTAAATTAATTATTAAAGTATTATGGTCTAGTGATCATAAGTTTTTTTTGTTATTTACTCTTTCTTGTAAATGTAGTAAAGGTAACAGTTTCGAGACTCCCTAGATCCATTCCATTAACATTATTTTCTTTCTCCCCTTTACTTTCACTTTCTTCGTTTAAAATGTTAGATGTAAATCTTTAATAAATAATTCATCCGTCCAACTTCATATTCTCGTATTTCATTTTAGTTCATCCCA
>JAYMSP010007291.1:0-10197 GCA_036897095.1 Plantago elongata
TCAGCAAGTGTGTTGGGTTGCTGTACTGTTGCATTCATACGCATATATTCATGCATGCCTGATTGTCCTCACTGAGTCGTCGTGACTGACCCTCTTCCTGTTTCCAATAATTCTGCTTTCCCAGATATGGAGCACGAGGAGAGGACCGGGTAGCTAGGTACCGACTGACTAGGACTGGACTATCCGCTTCTAATCTTATAGTTTGTGTGTGTTCTATGTATTACGTTACGACGTACCTTGGGAGATGTAACGAATAATATTTTGGTATCTATATATCTATTTATATATTTTTTGGAATGTTCGTCACGATCCAAGACGTCCGGACCAGATCTGGGGCGTTACAGTGCGGCACCTTCTCGGTTGGATGTCCCAAGGCCTAACCCATTTAAGGGGTCAAGGAATGCCCGGGAGATTGATGATTTTCTATGGGCGATGGAGCCGTACTTTGGGGCATGCAACATTCGGGATGAGGCATCCAAGTTGCAGGCCGCTCCATACTACTTGGTTGACACCGCTCTACTATGGTGGAGGAGGCGCAAGTCGGATATAGCACGAGGCACGGTCCGGAGAACTGGAACATGTGATGATTTCAAGACCGAGTTCAAGCGCCAATTCTAACCACAAAATGTAGAGTTCAAGGCAAGGGTAAGGCTGAAGCAACTCACGCATAGCAAGTCTATCAAGGAGTATGTCAAGGAGTTCCAAGAGATCATGCTTGAGTTGACTAGTCCCACAGATTCGGAGGCGCTCTTCGCATTAATTTATGGGTTCAAGCCATGGGCGAAACTTGAGATCCAAAGGGCGAATGCAAAAAATGTCTCCGAGGCGATCGCTGTGGTGGAACGCTTGATCGAGTTGAAGCCATTGAGTGACAAGCCCAAGTTCCGTAAGGAGGACAAGGGAAAAGGTGGGGGAGACCGCCCATCTAAGTCGGGGAAGATGGTGACCACTTCTAGGAAGCCTACGGATGACACTGTTAAGTCCTAAGCTTGTCACATTTGCGGTTCAACTAATCACTTGAAATATAATTTTCCTATGAGGGGGTAGAAGGTTGCAGCGACACAAGGATCGGATGAGTCTGAAGGGGAATGTGAGGATCCTCAAATGGGATCCTTGCAACTACTCAACACCCTCAAGGCGAATGTTGAGTCAACCAAGGGTCCACGACAGGGGGTCTATGTTCGTGGACGCCTTGTTTGGGGACAATAAAGTGAAGGCACTTGTTGATACGGGGGCAACTCACAACTACATGCGGGAGGAAGTTGCGAGGGCTTTGAAGTTGTCCGTATCACCAAGCCAAAGTTCGATGAAGGCTGTGAATTCCCCACCCAGCAATGTATGCGGGAGAGCCAATCGAGTAAGGGTACGCATTGGAGATTGGCAAGGGGAAGTGGCATTTACCGTAGTGCCCTTGGATGACTATGAGTAATTTTGGGACTACGAGGGTTTGATCAGGTAAAGGCCTTAGTTGCTCATTAGTCTGATTCACTAATTCTTTTGGATAATGAGAGGACTAGGGTCATTCTGGCAATGAGGGAGGAAAGGAGTGCGAGAACACTCTCGGCCATGCAACTCAATTGGGGACTCAAAAGCGGAGAAGGGACATTTGCAGCATTTGTCCTACCCGATGCCGAGGAGGAGCCCAAAGGGAAAGGCATAATCCCGGAGGAGATACAAATGGTGTTGGGAGAATTCAAGGATGTTATGCCTAGTGAGATCCCAAAGAGGTTACCACCAAGGAGAGACGTAGACCACAAGATCGAGCTGTTGACCGAGACGATGCCACCATCCCGCACACCCTATAGGATGGCTCCGCTGGAACTGAAGGAGTTGTTGGATGCGGGGATGATCTAACCGTCCAAGTCCCCTTATGGCGCGCCGGTGTTTTTCCAAAAGAAGCACGATGGGTCGCTAAGGATGTGTGTGGACTACCGGGCACTTAACAAGTTGATGGTGCGGAACAAGTACCCAATCCCACTCATTGAGGAATTGTTCGATCAACTTGGAGGAGGAAAGTGGTTTTCGAAGATAGACTTACGGTCGGGGTATTGGCAAGTCCGGATTGCGGAGGGAGACGAGCCAAAGACCACTATGGTCACAATGTATGGATCTTACGAGTTTTTTTGTTATGCCTTTTGGTCTAAGAAACGCCCCAGCTACGTTTTGCACGTTGATGAACAAGGTTTTTCATCCATACCTTGATTAATTCGTAGTAGTCTATCTTGATGGTATTGTGGTGTACTCACTCACATTGGGAGACCATGTGGAGCACCTTCGTTTGGTATTTCAGGCCTTGCGGGAAAACGAGTTATATGCTAAGTTGGAGAAGTGCTCATTCGCCCAACATGAAGTACCCTTCCTTGGCCATCACATAAAAAAGGGGCAACTTATGATGGATAAGGCCAAGGTGAAGGCTATTCAAGATTGGGAAGTCCCGAAAGATGTCTCCCAATTGCAGTCATTCTTGGGGTTGATAAACTATTATCGGAAGTTCATCAATGGGTACTCCAAGATTGCCTCGCCATTGATGGACCTCTTGAAGAAGAATCATATTTGGCATGGGACGAGACGTGCCAAGAGGCCTTTGAGCGACTTAAGGCAGCCGTGACGGAGGAGCCCGTTCATGTCCTACCCAATCATACTAAGGAGTATGAGGTCCAAATAGATGCATCCGACTTTGCCATTGGAGGGGTGCTGATGCAAGAAGGGCACATGATCCCCTATGAGAGCCGCAAGCTTAATGACACGGAGAGGCGATACACGATGCATGAGAAGGAGATGACCGTGATCGTGCATTGCCTACACACTTGGAGGCACTACCTTCTCGGGAATAAGTTTGGGGTCCGAACAGACAATGTTGCCACAAGTTACTTCCAAACTCAGAAGAAGCTCACGCCTAAGCAAGCACGATGGCAAGAGTTCTTGGCGGAGTTCGACTACACATTGGAGTATAACCCAAGGGTTACAAATCGTGTAGCCGATGCTCTGAGTCGCAAGGCGGAGCTTGCTGCCATAAGCCAACCCGAGACCAACCTCAAGGAGCGCATTCGGGAAGGGTTGGATAAGGATCCCATGGCACAAAACTTAAGGGCGCTGATACGGGAAGGCAAGACACGGAGGTTTTGGATCCGGAATGAGTTGTTGTTCACTAAGGAGGATCACTTGTTTATGCCCAAGTGGGGGAGTCTAAGGAGGGACATTATGAAGGAATGTCATGACTCGCAATGGTAGGACATCCAGGGATACATCGTACCATGGCCTTGTTGGAGGACTCCTATATAGGCCAAGGATGAGGGCTGATGTCGAGGCATATGTCCGCACTTGTTTGGTGTGTCAACAAGACAAGGTGGAACAACAACATCCGGGCGGATTACTCCAACCATTACTGGTGTCCGAGCATCCATTTGAGAGCATTTCAATGGATTTCATCACATGTTTGCGAAAGTCGGAGGGATACGGAACCATCATTGTGGTCGTGGACAGATTTTTGATGTATGGTACCTTCATCACTGCACCACCCGACGTCACAGCCTTGAATACGGCCAAGTTGTTCTTAAAGCACATCGTTAAGCATTGGGGAATGCCTTAGACGATCGTGAGCGACCATGATCCAAGATTCACTGGTAAGTTTTGGTCCGAATTATTCAAGTTATTGGGTTCTAACTTGGCATTATTGGAGTTATATCTTCGCCACTATGTGAGTGCCAATTAGAAGGATTGGGCGAAGCTTTTGGACATCGCTCAGTTTTCATATAACTTGCAGAGGAGTGAATCGATTGGAAGGAGTCCTTTCGAGTTAGCAACCGGAAGGCAGCCAAATTTGAGTCATAGCCCTTCGGCGTACACTTTTGCCAAGTCCTTACAAGAGGAGGCCGATCTTGTAATGGCATCCTTGGACAAGGCAGCCAAGAAGATGAAGAAGTGGGCAGATCTTAAGAGGCGTGTCGTGGAGTTCAAAGAAGGGGACCGAGTAATGGTCAAGTTACTTACCCAACATTTAAGTCATTACGGTCCGTGCATAAGGGGCTAATCCGGAGCTATGAAGGACCGTTTCCAATCAAGAGACGAGTGAGGAACGTCTCTTATCGTTTGGAGTTACCGCCAAAACTCAAGATTCATCCAGTCTTCTATGTGAGCCAACTCAAAACTTATCATGAAGACAAGGAGAATCCGAAAAGGGGGGAGTCAAGTCGACAACCCACAGTCGTGACAAGGATGTGGAAGAAATAATCTCCCATCGAGAAATACGAAGGAGAGGAGTTCCGCCATACACGGAGTACTTCGTTCGATGGAAGGGACTACCAGATGCCGAGAGTAGTTGGGAACATGTGAATCATTTGTGGAAATTCGGGCACATGATCAACGAGTACCGTGCCAAGGTCGAGCCGAGGACGGCAACGACTTAGGTGGGGGAGAATGTCACGGCTCATCTACTTTGCATGACCCAAGTCCAAGTTCATGGAGGAATTATCTAGAAAGGTCATGAGGAGCCATGGAGATGGGAATTCTCTAGATGTATCATGTAAATTGTAGAGAATTAGTACTTGTAATTCGTAGATAGATCTAGATTACTCTAGATAGCTCTCCACTCTTCCTTAAAGGAGGTGGAATCATGTATAAATAGGCCTTTGGCCTCACCATATTGATCAATCAAGCAATCATGCATTCTTGCAAACTTCCAAGCTCTTTACTACTCTCTTCATATACACATATTCCGCACTCTGATACAAGGCTCCCTAGCTAGTCTCAAGGCAAACTAGTCTAGTTGCTCGGTCGAGTCTTTCACACACTTTAGAGTTTTATCCCGTGACATGGAGCTTGAAAGGGGACAATTGTCAAATTGGGGCCCTCCACGGGAACAGAATCCGGATTGGAGGTTAGAAGAGGCACGGAACGACGAGTGGCATACTCGTCCTGATAGAGTGCCCAGCACGAAGGACCGGATTGACTCTTCGACATTTTGCATAGAAAACAATTGAAGTAAGATACAACAGACCCGAAGACTAATTGACCCGAAATCAAAAACCACAAGAGAAGCGAAACTTACCTCCCGTAACCTTCACTTCGCCTCGGATGGGTTAAAAACTTCAATCGACTGTGGTGAAAATGAAAATGACAACCCCTTTTTATAGGAGAATAATTTGGGTAGCACAAGCATTTATTGCTTCCCACCTCTTCATATCCACCGTTGATCTGTTTGATCCAACGATCGTGAGGCAACTCGAAAGACGAAAATACACAATTGGTCACCCAAGCGTCGCTTCGGACAAGGGCACACCATACAAGCAGTCACTCCGGATGTCTCAACATTCTAATGGCAGACACATCCCATCGGATGTGTTAGGGTTCGAACGTTCGAGAGGTATCTTTCAAATACAAATACTCCTTTCTCAAAATTACAATCCAAGATCTTTTGCCCGGATTGTATAAAAAAGGAGGGGGGGGGGAGAGAGATACTTTCTAAAGGACTACAAGGACCATTAGACACGGATTTCTTTTTCTCATGGAACGGATTGAACAAAAGACTTCTCCTTTTTTATAGTTCCCAACTATCTTTTACTAAGATACTTGGAAACTAGGGGACATATGTTGATACGGGAATATGTCCAATCCATCATTCAGACGTCCCAAGGGTAAATCCTAAGACATCACGGTATTATAAGGACAAAGCTCCACGGATCCAAGCCTCCGACCATTCAAGGTCAAGCTTGGCCAGAACGTACGAAGAATACCGTGATAAGAATGCCCGGACTAAATGTTACGTCCGAAGGATAACAAGGTCCGGATCGCCATCACGTATGCATACATCCAAACCTAAAGAGAACTGAGTGTGGCAAATCATAACACGTCAGTAGCGGAGGGCGCAACCTGTTCCGGACACTTTGGTCCGGAACCCTCACTTCGGATGTATTTACGTACATGAAGACTCTGGTGCCCTCAAATCCTACAAAATGACTAATCTACCCCTGAAGCACAAAAAACTATATGGGTTATGACAATCATATGATCCACAGGCTTAATTAAGCTCTATTGGCCCAACATTTGGTACAATCCAATAAGTCTAACCTAAGATGGGAATTAATCTCTATAAATAGGGAACACATCTCAAGGTAAACTCAAACAGGCTCATTTAATCTTCTCACTCTACTATAAGCTTTATACCTTCAATTATACAGAGTTGATATACAATCACTCTTAAGTAAAGTCTCCCATCCGGTTTGATCCAAGGTAAACCGGATCTAAAGGTTCTAACCCCCCCCCCTTTCCAGCCGTCTGTGCAGGTCCGGATCTATAGCTTCGAGTGCAAGGATTGGAGTTCGCATCATCCGAGGACTTCCAAGATTAGAAGAGTTTGATTTTAGTAACATCCGAGGGTTGGGGCTTTTACCTTAACACCAGCACATCATTTTCTGATTAAATAGAAATGTGACTTGTACTCTACACATTAAAAATAGTACACGACAATTAGTTATGCAATTAGCTATATAAACTACTCCTCAGTCCTCACTCTCATTTTAGCTCACTTGTTCATTCTTGATCATAATTCTCTTCAATCTTCACAGCGTTTGGTTTGTAATGATTTCATTCAATCAATACAAAGTTTGATTTTCACATGGTATCATTCGCCTCTCGATTTTGAGATCTTCCGCATTCGTATTTCTCTATTTTCGTTCATTGTTCGATTTATTCTCAGTTTTCAATCAATCGAGTTATTGTCATGTCGAATTCAGCTCCTGAAGGTGTTGTTCCAAATGTAATCGTCAATGGTGCTTGTCCATCTTCGTCTTCGTTTGTTCAAAATCCAATCGATGTATTTCATTCATCCTACATATATTGGTTTGTGTATTATTCGTGAAGTTTTCAATGGTGAAAACTATTTGTCTTGGAAACGGTTATGATGAACTTGAAGGCCAAGAATAAGGTTACATTTGTTGATGGCTCTATAACCGTTCCAAACATTGCTACCACTGATTCGATTATGCTTGTTGCTTGGGAAAGAAACAACAACATGGTGTTTTCTTGGTTAACCAGCGCTCTTTCTCCAGAGATTCGCTATAGTTTGTTATATACTACAGTTCATATGAAGCTTGGGAAGAGTTGCGTAGTCGGTTTGCAAAGTGTGATGGTCTAAGAGTTTTTCAGTTTAATAAAGAGTTGAGTTCAATAGCACAAGGTTCTCGGCCAGTAACTACTTACTATATGCAATTTATAGCTTTATGGGATGAATTCATGAGCTATAGGGTGTTGCCTTAGTGCAGTTGTGGTGTTATGAGTAAATGTGTTTGTGATGTTTTCAAATCATTCAATGAGACACAAATTCAGGATTGTGGAATGAAGTTTTGGGTTGGTCTTCATAAGTCTTTTTCTCACATTAGGAGTTAGTTTTTGATGAATTTTCCATTGCCTACTTTGTCAAGAATTAACTCTATCATGATGCAAGAAGAAATTCAGAGAGTGTTGTTGCCTAACATGTCTACTTCTATGGCTACGATGAGTGTTAATGACCAGTCTAGGCAAGGATCTGGTTGTGCAGTTAACAAGTATGTTAAGGTTTAGAACAAAGGCAAAACAAGACCTAAAGCTCTCATTATGACCAATTGGGTCATACCATTGAATCCTGCTTTTAAATATACGGTTTTCCACTTGGATGGAAGGAAAAACAGTCTGCTAGAACTTAGAAGCTTCATGTTAAGCAACAATAAGTTCAGAGATCTTTCAAGCCAAGTGCTACAATAGTTTACATTGATAATTCTGAACAGGTTAATGATGATTCTGGATTTACTTTTGATCAGACATCTTACACTCAATTTCTTGAGTTTCAGAAATATCAGGCTACTCTTGAGGAGAGTCATGCTAAGCATACAATAGCTTCAGCCATTGCATCTACATCCATGACTCCAGACTCAGCTGGTAATATAAGTAAAACTATAACTCTTAATGATTTATATGCCCCAGCTTTTGGTTTTAATCTGTTATCTATTTCAATCTTACAAAATCAAGCAAGTTAGCAGCTTGTTTCTTATCGAAGAAATATTTTTTACAGGATTTGAAAACTCACAAGTTGATTACTTGTGCTGAAGTTAAAAATGGGCTATATCACTTCAATGATTCATTGAGTGTTGTTAGAGAAGACACACCTTGGGGAATTGTCACAATGTTAGTTCTGTTGTAACAAGTATTGATTGGCATGCTAGACTAGGACATGTTCCATATGCCAAAATGTATACTTTACCTATTCCTGGAATTTCAAAATGTAAGAAACCACATACATGTGATGTATGTCAATTTGCAAGACAAAAGAAGTTGCCAATTCCTGTCAGCTCCACTGTTACCACATCTTGTTTTGAGTTAATACATGTTGCTATTTGGGGACCTTTCCATGTTACTTCTCATGATAATTACATACTCTTTTTAACTATTGTGGATGATTACTCCAGGTGCACTTGGGTGTTTTTAATGACTCATAAGTCAGAAACAAGATAGCATCTTATGAATTTTTTTACATTAGTTAAAATCATTTTCAATCTTCTGTAAGAAACATTAGATCTGATAATGGTAGGAGTTTTTGTCCTTATGATTTTTATAAATGTAAAGGTATTTTGCATAAAAAAATCATGTGTTGCAACTCCTGAGCATAATGCATTGTAGAACGCAAGCATCAACACATTGTACAGGTTGCAAGGTCCTTGTTATTCTCTTCTCATTTGCCTTTGACATTTTGGCCTGATAATGTTCAATGTGTTATGCATATTATTAATAGATTGCCTTATGACAACTTGCATGGTAAAACTTGTAAGAGCCGCAAAAATACAATACGTGTTAGAAATTAATTTAAAAATTAATTTTATTATTCAAAAATTAAACTGTGAATATTGGGTTAATTTTAGAAATTAAACGTCGAGCGAAAATGCCAGAAAATTTTTAACGGGTAATAAAATAATAATAGAAATAATAAATTAAATATATTTATTTTCATTTTTTTACGGCTTAAGTTCGACTTGAAGATCGCCCGGGAATCGATTTCGCATTTTTTCTGGAATTTATTTACGAGCCGTTTGGGATCCAGAAGAAGCCAGGTGTATATAATGGTAAAAGGACCATTGTACCCCTTAAATTAAGTCTTCTTCTTCCCTAAATTTCATCTTTTTCCCGTTCAAACCCAATTGGCCTCCTTCGTCTTTTTCCCCTCCGCCCACAATTTCTTCACCACCGCCACGAAAACCGTCCATTTCGTGCATGACGCACGCGTGTCGGGAGAGGAGGAGGGTGTGGCGGACGAAGGCTGGGAGAAACCGCATGGGCACCACGTGTAGGACGGAAAAAATGCCACGGTAAGCGAGATCCACCGGCCTCCACCTTTTTATAGGCGGCCGCCCCTTCCTTCTTCACTCGCACCTCCAAGAACGAAGAAACCGAACTGTTAGCCTATGCCCAGTTCGACCTCTTCCGCTCTTGCCTCAATTCGATTTCCTTTCCCTCCACTACTCACCCTTCACTGCGCCACCACCGCCCCTTGCCGGATTTGTGCCACCAAGCACGAACAATTTCCGGTTAGTCTCGCTTGCGAGTAATTAATTTACGGGAATGGGGAAATTTGAGTATACTATAGTCACTTGTTGGTTAGAAGCTGTGTAGTCCCTATTTTATTCCATTCGATCTTGCTGTTGATAGAATGCCATGCTTGGTTCTGTTGATTTTGCAAATGTGCTGAAAGTGTATGGCGTGAAGTAACTGGCGTGAAGTAACTGGTAATAACCAGAAATGATATACTGCTTAATGCTAGTAGTGATCAAATGAATGAAAGATAGTATAGCTTGTATGTGTCCTAGTTGCTGCGTATGAGGTATGGTAGTAATAAAAATGTCTGTGTATTGCAATATGTTGTGTATGTTTTTAAGAGATTAATAGTTTTACCATGAGTAATGTAAACCTCCCAAACCAGTATATGATTAGAGCTGCCCTTGGATAATTGGTGCTCCAGACAGATACATATAGATGCACTCTGCTGGAATTCTTAGCAAATGTTTTGATATATCACGTATACTAAATTTCATGATGGGCAATGATCATTTTTGCATAAAGTTATTTATTGGTACAATGAGAAATTTCATTAACATGGTTTTCATTCATCGGAATATGTTAGTTTGAATATATCACCGGTCTTGTGGTCGGTCTGGTATTATGATTGTTTTGTGG
>JAYMSP010007292.1:0-10196 GCA_036897095.1 Plantago elongata
CGGATCCAAAGGTCTTAACCCCCCCCCCCCCTACTCTAGCCACTAGTGCAGGATTATCTCTGGGGCGTTTAGAGCTCGAAGTGGAAGTGAACCTATGCATTGGATCCTAACCTATTGAACTTAGTGATTTCCCTAGGTTTTTTCGTTATATTAGAGGGTTGGGGCATTTACCTCAACAAAATTAGTGTACCAAACCGGAATTGAAGTCCAAAGCCACAACTCTAAGGCCCGAAAATTGAAATATGAATTTGTGTTAAAACGAAGCCCAAATCCCGACAAACCAAACAAAGCGCTATAGTTGTTGGGTTTTAGCTTATTTCAGAATGTAAAGGCTATGAGGTTAAACATCTTCAACACTAAATTAGTGGGTTGTGCATTTGGTTCAACTAAGAAATTGGGCGATATATACGAGTGGTCTGAGTATGAAATTATTTGTCCACAATTTATTTGTGAAGAACCCTAGTTCCAAAATTGTGGATGGTGAATCGAGGACTCCAAAATTGTGGATGATGAGTTGAGGAACATGGTCAAATGGGAGCAGCTCAATTGAAAGAAGAAATGTGGAAGCTCTGGCCGAATTCGAGTAGTGCAACTATGAATCAAAGTAAATTGTGATTGATGGTGTTCATTGGGACGAGTTTCCTGAGCATCCACACTCGAAGTATCAAAAATGGGGGGGGGGGAGTGTCTTAATAATGTTTTTAATTGTATATTTTAATTTCATAAACAATGCAAAAAATTATAAAAGGTATTGAATTTATCATTAATTGTTTAAGACATTCAAAGAATAGTAGAAATCTTGGACCAACTCCAATGGACCATCGTGATGGCAGCGAACAGTGTCCACCCATGAGCCACGACTTAAACGATGTTTGAATATGAAAAAGATATTGTCAAATAGGTGATCGCAAAAATCATGAATAGTAGTTCTTAATATTTTTCTCATAACATATTTACCATGGTATTGGAGTGCTTAGAATTTGAAATTAATTAAATTATATTTATAAATATTTTTTTAATTAATAGTTTAAAAATCATAAAATTTAGAATAGACTAAATATAGAGCACGGAAAAAGTTTTCATTCCCAGGATAAAGATATGCCGGTCTAACAGACAAAGTTCTCTATAAATTATGATAGGAGACAGTTTTCAATATTCGTCTGCTTTGCAATGACCATAACTAAGAGTCAGTGACAATATCTCGCACACGTCGACCTCTACCTCCCCCTCATTGCTTAGTCATGGCCAGTTATATATTATTTTATCATGAGTTACCAACAAAAAAGTATTGAAAGTATTAATTTGTGATGAAGATGTCACGTCGCTGACCTTTTTCATCTCATAAGCATCTCCAAATATGATTTCAAATAATAACATCAAGTAAATTTTAATATTTTAATATGTTTTATTACATGGCCTTATTTCAAAAAATAAATAAATATATTATGTTACATATTATATTTGCAGTAAATGAACTTTGATGGTAAGAATTGTTACTATGTGATTGTAATTGAATTATACTTGTTATCGTTTTTTCATATAGTTTTGGATCGGATAGTTACATTTTTAATTTTAACAATTTTATATTCAAACGAGCTCTTATGAAATAATAGATACCGTAATATAAACCGTATGACTTTATAGAATTTGTTTAGTGTACTTCTTTGATTTTCAAATTATCTTTCTAAAAATCAAAATAAGCAAGTACGTACAATTAATTCAAGTAATTAATTCGATCTATTTATCTATATATAATACATTAATAAAAAAGATTTGGAGCAATTTTAAGGTGTCCAAGTCATTCAAATACGTGGCAAATTACTATGTTGTGATTGGTCCATTCAACTGATGAAGTGTCAAATTATATTGTCCTGATTGGTTCAAGTTATTCCATCTTGATGATGTGTTATGAATTTGTTCTTCCTCCGAAAATCTACTAGTCAATGGTCCGTCGATACTCGATGGGGAATAATGGTAAAATTTAAAAAAAATATAAAATTAATACATCATAGATAGCATGTCTAAATTGATAAACAATTTTAAAACTAAAATGTGAGAAAGGTTGTGATGTATCACTTGAAGCTCTCAACATTCTGTCGGTAATCATATATAACTATAAAATTCACAATAGCCTTCAACATTGCGTCGTTAGTCATATATAACTATAAAAAAATCACAATAATCTTAAATAGTTAGATTAAACTGTAAAATAAAAAAAATAACTTAGTTCTGCACTATTGTAACGATCCAATTGATAATGGACCGAGATCCGACCCGTTGGATCGGCAAGGTTACTCATGATGGGCCCACATACTCGTTATGAAATTGTTCGCTTCAGACTAGAGCCTGCACAAATTTTTTATTTTTGTTATTTTCTAAAGGTCTATTTCTCATACCATAGAAGAGTGGTGGTTTGCATATATACTATTCACCACAATGGTTTTTAAGCGATGTTGGATGTCACAACAACAATAACCTGATAATTTTTACTCACATAGAAAAATTACATCAAAATTTGTCAAACACTTATTTAGAGTCTACGTTCCTTGTCGTATCATAAGTATTACCTGCTTCATCACAAATTAATACTTTCAATTATTTCTTGCTGGTAATTCTTGATAGAGCAACATATACAAGCCGACGTGTGTGAGAGATTGTCTCCGACTCTTATTTATGGTCATAGTAAAGCAGGTGGATATGTGAAACTGTCTCCAGTCAAATTTTAAGGGAACTTTATTTTGTCCGACGTGCTCATCATCATCTTGGGAATGAAAACTTTTTTACCCGCATTGGTTCCAGATATCATCTTTCCCTAGATGAACTTCTTTCCTAAATTAGTAACTATTAGCCTTGTACCATTATACAACTCATAATTAGCTTGATCAGTATTCTCAAAAGCATTACCATGCACCCAACCTTTAGTCAATTCCTATGGTGAGACAGCCAAAGCAATTAAGAACGTTAGAAATTCTACCGTGTAAATCTTAACAAAGTCATCTTCCCTAGCAATGTTGTCTGCACTCAAATATTCAACACTAACCTCGAACATCTTTGACATGATAAAAAAATTTATCTCATCAACTATTTTATTTGTAGGTGCAAGGACAATCAGATGATGAAAATATTTCATGAAACGACCCGACCACTATTGGACCGGTAAGGTTACGTGTGACTGTTCTACACATGTATCGTATTATAATATTGTCCGCTTTGGGCCGGAGCCCGTTCAAATTTACTTTTAATATCATCCAAAAGGCTTTATGTTATATGAGAGTGGTGGTCTTCATATATACACTTCATCCCTTTCACTCTAAATCGATGTGAGATGTTTGATATTACAATCTGCCCCCTTCAATCCTCGACGTCCTCGTCGAGTTTCAGGGGGTACAGTTTCTTTCGGGACCAACTATCCGTGATGAAGTGTATGCACTATCGATTATATTTGAAATGTGATGACTTACTTCTCGAAAAAGCAACTCTTTTGAAAAATTATTTCATCTAAATCAACATGGACCTTCATCTCGTTAATAGACATCATACCTGGAACGATATTCGTGTGGCCACGATGGTTCCAAATATCTTCTTTGCCTCCATACATAATTTGCAGTCATGTAATCGGGTAGGAACTGACCCAAACCTATAACATACCAACAATTTATTCAAGCACTGATTCGGGTTCAGTTTGGGTTGTACACCCGCACATATTCAGTATCCAAGCCAGAACCACCCACACACTACCCGACCAGACCCAAAATCAACCCGTACTAAAATTTTGACCCGCGACTCGCCTAGAATCCAACATGGCCCAATTGTTCGCACGGGGGTAGGGCGGGTACCTCCCCACCCCTTGCGATAAAAATCATGTGCGAAATTGTTTATGTGAAATAACTCTTTTTCGTCCAGGGTAGGGTGCCCCGCCCACCCCTCTTCCTAAAAAAATTTCTGCGAAATCATGTGGGAAATTATTTTTGTGAAATGAAATTTTTGCACGGGGTAGGGTGGGTGTGGTTCCTACCCAACACCCGCCTGCAGGACAAAAATTTTAATATTTATTTTTTTCCAAAATTTCGGGTAGGGTTCTAGGTGTCTTGATCTTAAAATTGTAGTTTGGGCATGGCACGAATTTTTTAAATAGCATATACGGATTCTAAAACCCGTTAAAATCTTCGAGTTCCCCCCAGGCGTTCTTAATGGGTCTGGCACTATCCATTTACATGACTAATAATGTGCTTCCGACAATTATTACCCTTGTGCTAATGCACAACTCAGAAGTTTAGTCCATATTCATTTGATGTGTTATCAAGACACTACCTTGAGGAAGATTTTATGGCTAGGCTTTCCAGAGCTTTTAATATTGTCAGGAAATGCTACTGAAAAAACATCTTTGAGAGACTGTCCAATTCTCAACTTATCTTCAATTCCCTAGTTTAATGATGTTTACACATAAAAAAAACTATTCAGCACAATCTTCGGCCATCTTCGACATGAAAAATTGATTTATCATCAACCATTTCATTTGTAGGTGTAAAAATAACTTGATGACAAAAATACTCAAGTGATGAAATGTCTAAGAGCTCCAACAACGACATATAATTGAAATTGGATGACTTACTTCTTGAATATGTAAATCTCTAAGGATCTTGATATCAACCTCACCGTACTTAGGTTCAACGGCAAAACCATCATCAACATATGTCGTGTGCACCCAACAAAGTTTGTCGTCTCTTGAATCAAAGTAAAATGATAAACCGTGTGGAGTCCCCAACCGCCTTAAGCGCGGTTGATCGATCAGTGCCGGATAAGGGGAAAGCCATAACTAGAATATAAAATAAACTTATTTATTAACATAATTTTGATAGACCGTACAAAGTGTAGGGTAATTGCCGATACATTTATTTTTAAATAAACAAAACATGGCAGCGGAAAAGGTCTGGCCCGGTTATTAAGTGCCTGGTCATTCTACACAATCATTTACCCTATTTTCGCAATCATTACCCGGGAAATGGAAAGAACAAACATGGAAGAGAGGGTAAGTCAAAAGACTTAGTGAGTAATATTTTAAAATGAACGAGAAAACAAGCACGGACAATAATTCAAAATAGAGTTCACTTTTGACAGGAAAACATAAAACACTTGTCACGCAAAACAAATTCCTGATCCTGGATTTTCAGAATTTTCACGAACGAGATACCAACCATATAACTCCTTTGAATGGCCACAGAGGGCATCTTGACTACCTTATTACTCCTTCGAGGAGCGACCTCGCAGACAAAATAGAAGACATGCTTAAGTCCATGTCTACCCGGTACACAACGATATCGACCACCTGAGCCGGTGATACCGTTGGGGCGTCCAGAGATCTGTGGGTACAGGAGAATATAGCCAAACCGTCGGTCCGTTCCGCCCGGCCCAACCATACCAGCTGTCCATGGGCCCGATCGAAACAGATAAACATAATGCCTGGATAGCCACACAGGCGTATCACAGGATGCCACGAAGGCATATCACAGGGTGCCGCAAAGGGCTTATCAAGCCGCGAAGGCATATCACAGGGAGCCGCAACGGGCTTATCAGCCATATTACTAGTATCGGATCAAACAAACAAAACATAACACGTACGAAGGACCTTATGGTCACTTATTCACAGTTTTCAACCAGTGCCGAACTGGCGATTACAGGACTAAACACAAATGCCGAAAAGCAGAACACGAGAACAATCACCGGTGCCGAGTGGCAGGTGATACTGACAAATAATAGTACCGAAAGGCGAACAATACAATCAAGAGTAACGAACGACAGGTATCAAAGGCAAACAAGGGTACCAAATGACGGACAATAAAATGCCGGTTGGCGGGTAACAAAGTCAAACACAAGTGCCGGATGGCGGTCAACAAAGTTAAACACAAGTATCGGGTGGCGGGTGGTCAAAGTCAAATCACAAGTGCTGGCTAGCTGTCAACAAAGTCAAACGCGAATGCCGGGTGGCGGAATACAATAATTTCAAATAATTTCTGAAGGACGGTTACAAAGGACAGCACAGGTGCCGAAAGACAGACAGTAAAACTGAACAGACCAAGAACACCACACTCGGTTATTAAATCACAAATCATATTAAAGGTCAAAGTCAATCAGAGGGTCAGCGGAATATTGGTAAGGTCAGTCGTTCTACAAGCCCTAAAGTTAGGTCAAATATTACGGCTATGTGTAACTGAATATAAAAGCTTAACAATAACAATATGGAGGCACAGAAATACCCCAGGGCCTGATGCCGAATAAATACTCATTTAGATAAAAGATAAGTGAGGGTCCTTACCTTGAGTGAGCTGGTATGCTACGCAACTTCGAAATCCTGATACACGGACAATACTACTTAACTTTTTACGCAAGAATAATTATAAATTTCCCGTAAAATCCCCCCCCCCCCAACAGCAATCAGAACAAGTAGTAACAGTTAGAAAATAATTTATTAATATCTAGTTAATTCCATATATTTCCAGATAACATTTCTTCGCATGACCTCATAATTTCCTAAACTAATAGAAGTTTCTTATAACTAAACAGTAATCAGATTCCGACCACACAAATCTTGAAGCACTCATACAGTATATCACTCAATCAACTTAAATCATTTCAAATGGTCATACTCATAGTATTTAAGTGCTCATACAAGTTCCTCCGTATTATCTAAACATGGTTACTACCTACTAGCATCTTGATTACTAACTCAACAGCTTTCTCATTCACCAGCTTAAGCCCCTCTAACATATTTCATTACTTGAACAGGTTCTAACACTTCTTCGCAGCTAGTTCCGCAATCCAACAAATACACACCATTCCCAACGGACTTCAATCGCATAACACCTATGCGCACAATGAACATTAAAATGCTTATTAATAGGCAGGCTTAAAAACTGAAATTCTAGCATACAGGAACGATCAACAGTACTATTCTAGTTATCATTAGACTCGACAGAGGTTGACATCAACGAGACCAATATGAACAACATATACACAGGCTCAGCCACATACACAGTACCTTTCCAAAACACAGGTGACAACAAGAACAGGCAAGCAACATAGGGCTAATATGAATAACAGTATATACGGGCTTAACCATACGCAGTAAGCATTTCTAATGCACAGATGATAGAATCAATACGAGCAGCATACCCGCGACACACCACTTAGCACACGCACTGCCGGCAAGGCAGTAACCAACAACAGATTGACCGACAACAATTTATTATATTGTTCCCATCCCAAATTCAAGAAAAATCGAAAAAGGAAAAGGTTGCTAACTGGAATCGATCGGGAGCACAACACTGTCCGGTGAGAACACGATGGAAGGCGTGGTTGAGAGGCGGCGGTGAGAGTGAGTTGAGGTCGATAGAGAGAGAGAGCGGGGCAGGGCTCGATTTTTCCGGTGGTGGTGTGCGACGGGAAGAAGCGATGGAAGGGCCTATTGATAGGCGAGAAGGTCGGCCGGCGATGCTCCATTCACCGACGCGTGTCTCACCACACGTCGTTTCCCCGGCCACGCGTCAGCTTTCCCAGCTACGCGTCACTTGTGATGAGGGCAATTTTGCCATTTCCCGCGGCGGCTGGTCGGTCGCTTTGGTTGGCTTTGCGAGGAAGGAAGCACGGACGGAAGATGATGGTGGAGACTGTGAATTGATTTGAATGGGAAAGGGGGAAATGGGAGAAGAAGAAGGAATGAATCAGGGGTATATATGGTATTTTGCCATTATATACACCTGGTTTCTTCTGGACTCCAAACAGCTCGTAAATAAATTCTGAAAAATACGAATTCAATATCCGGGACGATATTGGACGCGAACTTAACTAGAATCAAAAATAATTTAATAATTCAATGCTACTCGTAATTAACTGGCGGATACGAGCCGGCCACTAATATTCGAATTTAATCCGCTGTTAAAAGTCACTCACTCATAACTTCTTACACCTTTCCAAACTCAAAATAAAATATATAATATATTTAGATAACCCGTATATAATTGAATATGGTTTGAATCGTACCTCAACGGGGTCCGATTAATTGGGTTGTCACAAACCGGGTTGTGTAGGATTATATAGTATGTTAACAAACATGAATAAGTATATATGGTATATAAATTACAACATATTAGTTACTTGTAGTCTCTCATATTCTAGAGGTAGCGATATTCACAACATCGTACGTCCAACTGAAACAATGGACAAAATCCGTTTAAAGTCCTTGTTGTAGACAATCAATACCCTCAACATGGCTCATCTGGACAACCTATCACATCCCTCAAAATCCTACCGAGCGCTTCAAAACAATGTTGGTTCATCATGAATGCCTTGTTCTAAACAATAGGTTTGTCTCCTTTAGTTGCACGATGACCTCTAAATCATATCTGATCATATTGCATATTGAATCCTCATGATTTTGCAATTGTATCATGAGAAAGAGGTAGTGATGCAACTGGAAGTACAACATATCCTCTTGCACTCAAACTTGAGCATAACATGCTTTATATAAATAATTTTTCCGTCCTCCTGAAGATGTACAAGAATATAATTTTGTCATTTCGTCCATCGGCAATAAATATAATCTTCTCATATATGAGACATTATGCATCAGTCCACTATGAATACAAAACTCCCCGTTTATGGTCTCTAACACTTTAAAAATTACTTAGAAATAAAATTACAGTATGGAATTTTTACAGTATATGTTATTATTATATTTAAATACACAATTTTACTTTATATTGTTTGAACGTACGGTAAGTACCTTATCATGCATGTCTGAAAGTCTACACCCTAGCCACATTCCTTTAAAATGATATTTTTCTATGTTGCTAAAAAAAATCAAATCTTTATTAATATAACCAATAAAAAGGTACAATAAAATGATTAAACGAAAATTCAAGAAAGTTGAATAAATATTTAAATTTAGTCCATACACTATTATTTAACAGATTAGGGTAAGTGTTCAGACATTAAAATACCATAAAATATATACACATGCAACTTGAAAAACATAAAAATATATTTTGAAAAACCTAGGATATATTTATAGACTTTACAATTTGAAGGTACATATGTACATAAAGTCTCATGAGAGACGGTCTTTATTTAAAGACGATACATATTATTGATAAAATAATTCATGTTTATAAATTAAAATATCCATGTTGTAATATGAAAAAACTCCAATATTAAGAACATGTATGTTTTATATGATAACATCGGTAATTATCTTAATAAAATAAGTATGTCTTTAGATAAATTATTTAGAAACCGTCTTTCAGGAAACTTGTTCATATGTATGACATGATATAGTCATGGCAATGGGTGGGTTTTACCCAACCCAAGCCTAACTTAAAAATATAGCCTGGATTTGGGTTTAGCCTAATCATAAATTAAACCCAAACCAAATCCAATCCATCCTCATTGATATTAAATGGGTAGGGTTGGACCAAAACCCAAAATAGCCCAACCCGTCCAAACCCAAGCAAAGCAAGTCGTCGTTCGTTTCTTCTTCCCAGTTCCCATATTCTTCAATCTCATCTCTCGTTTTTTCTTCATCTCTCGTTCGTCCAAACCCAAAGCAAAACAGATCGACTCCCGTTTTCTTCATCTTGTTCGATCTTCGATGCCGTGACTCTTCCCTTTTCGAGTCTTCTTCGTCTCTTCTTCGTTTGTTCGGTCTGTATCTGTTTGTATCTGTTCGAGTCTTCTTCGTCCGTACGGTGACTTCGGTCTGTATCAGTTCTTCTTCGTTTGTCGGTCTATATTGATTTCAAACGACTGTACCTAATCTATCTTCTTCAATTTCTTTACTCAAATGGGTGATCCAATGATTTATTTTTATTTTTTTCAATGACATTTTCAGATTGGAAATTGAGCTTGCTGGAAATTGTATTTTGAGCTGAAAGGTATGAGCTTCATGTTTTCTTGATTTTTTGGGTATGAGCTGAAAGTATATGTAGATTATGTACACGGATGTATGTAGTATTACAGCCGTAGAATAGGTTGAGGATATCATTTTCTGGGAGGGTTAAGTTGAAAAGAGTGGTGTTGAGCGGGGTGTTAAGGAACCTGGAAGGGCAGGTTGTGTTGTAAAGCTCGGCACGAGTGAGGACGAGGGAGTGGAGGTTCTCGTCAAGGTTGAGTAGGTTGTAGGTGAGGCTGTTGTGTTCAAGTTG
>JAYMSP010007293.1:0-10188 GCA_036897095.1 Plantago elongata
TGTTGTAATTAGTTACTCTTCAGCATATTCATCTTCAGTCTTCATAAACCTTCTTCATCAGCATATTAAGTACACAGTCACCCACTAACATCCATCATCTTGGTTAAATACAAAAAACACAAGAACCAAGAGTCAAAATCTGAATTAACCCCTCAAATTCACCTAACCAATCAAATTCAATGTCCATTTTCAGTCATCCTAATGACCACTAACCACATTCATTTACCTTCTCCATGAAGTAATAACTTCTCAACCCTATCAACTACCCAAAATGTACCTTTAAATACCTCCTAAATTTACCACATAAACACACTTACACACTACTCTCTTAAGCGATTAAACTAATTAACAACAACAAATCAAAAGAAATGGAAGCACTGCTAATGGAAAGGTTGGAGTGGAAAATTACCAATGGAGTATGAAGATGCCGATGGGAACCTCCTCTACCGCCCCACTCTTGCTCAGAAGCTGATGAACCTCAAAGCCTTCTGCAAGAAGGAAGACTTTATCTTTGGCCCAAAGGTGAAGGTGGCTGATATTTGTGCAAGGCTCAAGCTCATTGAGGTCATGCACAAAGAGATTGGTTGGAAGGGTTCCAACTTGAAGGAGGTCATCTTGGACATTGAGCAATCCTTTTTACTGCAGCCAAATGAAGGTGCTGATCTGGAGTGGACCCATCCAGTTCAAGCTGAAATGTATGTGGATGACCTCATTCCAGAGTATTGTTGATGCTCAGCAGTGAGTATCTTTCACCTATGTATGCATTCTTCTTTTCCAAATCAATAATAGAATGCTTTCATTTCATTACATGCTACTTCAATAAATAACAATAATAATAACAACATAAAAAATAACAACTAGGTGAACAAAAGCTCATTTCATTCCATTAAAATCATGAAGTACATGATGATTTGAAAATCACAGTTTCTTACAATTACTAAACACAAAGCTAATGAACTGTGATTCTCTTCGACATATTTTCAAATGAACTTCAACTCTACCCTAAACTGCTAATAACCAACTACTTCTTAAACATGAACCAACAACAAAAATCTAAGACCACGAGACCTGCAGAAACAAAACATTTCTCAATCTTCTTATTCTTCTTCTTCATCTTCTTCATCTCAGCCTCGAACCTAACCAAAATCCATTGAACTCGCTGTCCTTTCACCCATTCATCAACACTAGACTCCAATCGATCACCAGTCCAACGAAAATAGCCACAACCACCATACTATATCAACAAAATAAACTAACTTCAATTCAATTCAATTCAATTCAATTCAAGCCAATTACTTTGAGAAAAATCAAGCCACATCAGGCAAATTCAAGCTCACTCTATACAAACCTAATTCCAAAAACCTAATAAAGAAACTTTGCTTACCTTCCATTCCGGACAAGCACGGTAAACACAACCGAACAAGCCGTTGCTACGCCCCTCGACTACAATATTCGGAGGGTAGCAATAACAGAGCTCCTCACCCGCGAAGAAATCTTCATTCCAGCTCCACTCACATTCAATTACATCTTCGTCGGAAGGATTCCAGCTACCTTGGCTCACCATTGTCGAGATTTGTTCGATTTCGGAGTTCTAGGGTTTTAATTTGGGAGATTTCGGAGTTCTAGAGTTTTAATTTGGGAGATTTTCCAAATTTGTTGCGAGATTTGGGAGTTTTGATCCCACAAAAACGTTTTTCTCTCTCAAAAACGTTTTCATTCGCCTGACTCAACAAAGGACCAAAATCGCAAAATGAATTTCGTTCATGTCACGAATCCAGTCAGCATAGGACCAAAAACGAAATCCAAATTCGCCAAAAAATGGCCCATTTGGTCCTTTTAGTCCGTATTTTGCAAACGCGAAAAAAAAAGGACCAAAATCGAACATGACGGTCACTTAGAGGACCAATTTTACAATTCTCCCGAGAAGTAACAGACCTCTCAAAATCTCCTTTACACAGTTGCAAGTGACAATTAGATATCCACGACCAAATATCTTCAGTGCTAGATGTAAGAACATAATGAGGAAGTGGTGAGACAGCCCAGAAGAGCCTCGCATACTGACAGTTCAATAAAATGTGCATAACAATCTCTGTACTAGACGAAAAACTTGACAAATCGAGTTCTGAGCTATGTGCTTATGCTGAAGGTTGTAAAGAACTGGAATCGCATTATTAAGAGTCCTCCATAGGAAATTGTTGGGAATCTTAAGACGCCAAATAAAGTCCCAGTTCGTCAATGTGCTTGTGCTGGACGAGCCCACTTGATTCTGTTGTGCTCGGGATCGCATGTCTCTTGCTAAATAATAAGCAGATTTCACCGAGTTAAAACTCGATCTTGTATAATTCCATACTCTAATATCCGGAGTATTGGTGGATACAAGAGGAATGCAAAAATCGAGTCTACATCTTCATCCCAGAAAAGAGTACGAACCAAATCTTCATTTCAGGAACAAGTACTATGATCAATAAGATTGGATACCGCAGTTGGTCCCAGACCATACAGATCAGGTGTGAACGGATGAAGATTACCACTCATTGGCAGCCATGAAGCCTCCCACATATCAATTTTCGAACCATTTCCAACCCGCCACTTGATCCCTGTTTGACTAGATCCATAGCATAAAAATTGCTCTTCCAAGTATACGAAGCATTTAACTTGGGAGTAGCATGTAAAATATCCGAATCCGTAAAATACTTCACCTTTAACACCCTACTTAAAAGAGAATTCGAAAATTGTATCACCCGCCAAATTTGTTTCACAAGCATAACCAAATTAAAGCTTCGAAGATCTCTAAACCCCATGCCACCATCACACTTACTTTCACATAAGGAGTACCAATTAATCCAATGTATTTTGTCCTTACTACTATCACCCCACCAAAAACTTGATATGATCGATTCAAGTTCCGCAGGTAGGTATCTTGAAACACCCCATCACATAAGTTGGAATAGCTTGTACGACCGATTTGATAAGAACCTCCTTGCCCGCTTGTGAAAAGTTCCTACCACCAAAAGATTGAATTTTACTCTAAAACCGTTCCTGTAACCAACCAAATACTTCTTGCTCTGATCTTCCCATTTGAGTAGGCAATCCCAAATATTTCTCATGACGATCCACAACCCTCACCGGCAAAATATCACATATCTCAAGCACTTTATCATCATAAATATTCCGACTAAAGACCACTGAAGATTTCTGAATATTAATTTCTTGCCCCGAAGCAAGACTATATCGTAATAGAATGTCAGAAATCTCGTTAGCCGCATCCACATTAGCTTGGCAGAAAATAAGAGTATCATCTGCAAAAAGAAGATGAGAGATCCTTGGGGCTGATTGGGTAACAGAAACACCACGCAACACCTCCCTCTCCTCAGCATCACAAAGTAAAGAACTGAAAGCCTCAGAATATAAGAGAAACAAGTAAGGAGATAAGGGATCCCCCTGTTGAATTCCCCTCTCTCCTCGGCATTACAAAGTAAAGAACTGAAAGCCTCAGAAAATAACAGAAACAAGTAAGGAGATAAGGGATCCCCATGTCGGATTCCCCTCTCTGGCTGGATAGGATCAAGAGGCTCACCATTTAACAATATAGAGTAACGAACTGTACGTAAACTGAGCGTAATGAGATTAATAAAAGACACATGGAATCCTAATTTATGAAGAACACTCTCAATTTATATCTATTCCACTCTATCATAAGCCTTGTTCATGTCTAATTTTAAAGCCATAAAACACTCCTTACCCATGATTGTTTGCTTAAATAATAATTTATTTCATAAGCCACCAATACATTATCTGTTATTAATCAATTTTTCACAAAGGCGGATTGAGTTTCATATATGAGAGTATTCATATGGGGTTTCAGCCTATTAGTAATAGCTTTTGAAGCTATCTTGAAAAGGAAATTACTAAGGCTAATAGGTCGTAATACAACCTCTGGTGTTTTACACTTAGGAAGAAGGACAATATGAGTATAATTCAAGCTATAGTCCAGATTTTATTATTTAAAAAATCAAGTGCACATGTAGTCACATTATCATGAACAATATGCAAAAAACGTTGATAAAAAAACGCAGGCGTACCATGTGGACCAGGAGACTTAAGAGGAAACATATCCTCTTACAACATCATCCACTTTCGAAACAGAAGGAAATCTGGATTCAAAAATATGTCCAAAATAATCATTTGATAGTTCCCATTGCTTCCTTACTAGTTTGCATATTACCTGCTGAATCACGCAAACCCTCAATACGATTCCGTTTGGCACGTGTCGTGGCCTTTGAGTGGAAATAGCTAGTATTTATGTCACCCTCCGCAAACCATTGAGCTTTACAACGCAAACGCCAAAGTAATTCTTCCTTATCTAATTCCTTTTCCAACTCAATTTTTTTTGTCCCGAATCTGGATTTTCACTTTAGGCGTAAGAGTCTGTGTCTGTAAAACAGAGATGGATTTTTCAAGCTGTTGTACTTTCTTCCTGATTTGACCTAAGTCTCAGAAATCCAATTAATCAACCCAATTATGCAGTTTTTTGTATTCGTAAGAAGAGCAAGGTTGTAAATTCCGACAAAATTCCTCTTCCTTCGAAATTTTAATAAAATATTAAATTTTATTATTTCGAGCGAGTAAAAATATCTCGTAAGTAGATTAGGTTGAATTTAGAATTTTAATGCCGAGCGGATTCGACGTTAAATTGAAATTTAGTAATTTAGTAATAAAATAATAATAAAAACAATAAAATAAAAATAAATGTCAGGGAATCGATTTTTTCATTTTTTCGGATTTTATTTGCAAGTCGTTTGGAAGCCAGAACGAGTCAGTTGTATATAATAGCAAAAAGACAAAGTTACCCCTAGCTCCTTCTTTTCTTTTAATTCCAGTTGAGGGTGTAATGGTCATTTGACCATCATCTTCTTCTTCCCCATTGATTTACAGCCGCCAGTGTCTGTAAATTTCAGCCCCAAAAACTGAGAACCGGTCGTGCCGAATGAGCCAACCACGTGCCACACCGATCGACCACCCAATCGGAAGCGAGGCGGCACCGCCACCGCGCGTGGAAGGAGCATGCAACGAATGGTGGAGGAAAGGACACGCGAATGGACAGAGAATGAGGAACGTGGCCCAACTCCGGCCACACCTCCGCCAGCCACCGCCTCGGATAGCTATATATATCCGGTTACTCCTTCATTCTCACTCGCTCACTCTCTTCTTCTCCCCATTCTCCTCTTCTCTCGATTTTGCTTCAACTTCCCCCGTTTTCCACCCAATTCCGGCCACCCGCCGCCGTCTCCGGCCACCGGCTCCGGTCAACCGCCACCACTGCCCATCCCAGATAGAGTCGTTAACTCGACCGAACTCCGGTAAATTTTCTCGATCGAATTCGATTAAATTCGAATATACGAACGGGAAATTAATAAAATATTATTCGCCACCGTTCCGACCCCGCCTCGATTATCGTTACTCTGCCCGTTGCTCGACGCGCACTCGGTCAATGTCGTATTATTTTATTATTATTTCATCGCTAATTATCGTTCGGTAATTTTATCGTAGTTAATTATCGTATTTAATTGATTACCGTTAATTATCGTAATTAGTTATCGATTAGCTAAGTATCATTAGTCCTAATTAGTTATCGTAAATTAACGTTAAAATTTATCGTTAGGTAATTAATTATTGTAGTTTTACCGTTAGTAATTACCGTAATTAATTACCGTTAACTAATTACCATTAATATTTAATTAACGTTAAATAATGTCATTAGTCGTAATTAATTATCGGGTAATTAGTGTCAATTACTATTAATTAAGGGTTAATTATTGTTAATTACCGATTAGTAGTAGTTGTTCACAGTTAATGGGAATTAAATTATACTGTTGTCTTAGATAAATGTCGACTTGCCATCGACTAGGAGACCGGAATATAATATTATTTAAATGATGGTATACTGTTGGCGGTTGGGATATTGTTGGACAGACTTATCGTCTGTAGTTGAATTATCTATTGGGAATCATACCGGATATAGATTATACTGGACAGACTTGTTGTTTGTGCACTGGTTAGGAATAAAATACGGGATAATCTTTGGAAGCCGAATAAAATATCCTATACCGGTTTAATAAAAATAAGTGACAGTTAAATAAACAGTGAAGCATAATTAAATTAAGTATCAGAATAATAAGAAGACTAGGATATTAAATCCGTACAAGACGTCGTTAGAAATTATTAAACTATCAGGAACTTAAGTTATTGAGTAGTATTATTATCTGTTTATCAGGATCTTCGGAAGCTCCTGAAGCACCAGACAAATACGGTGAGTGATTACGAGCTTTCGGCATCCGGCCCTGGGTAATTTGATACGGTTCATTCCTTGCACTTTCGTTCCTGTACCTGCTATCTGTCTGACTGTCTAACCTCGACTGCGACTACTGACGACGATGACCGACTCCGACTCGTTACCGATTTAGATTCTGACTGTATAAACTGTAGATGATCTGTACTTAGGAATGTCTGACCTGTATTGACTTAACATTTTATTACCCCAATTGCTGATTAATACTGTATACCAAGTCCCATCTACTAATCATGTTTATCGATTCAGATTGCTAAACCGTATAAACTATAGATGACATGTACTTCGGATACACCACCTGTCTTGACGTAACATTTTATTGCTCCAATTGTTGATTCCTACCGTACACCGAATTTGGTCTACTGATCTTGTTTACTGATACCGTTACTGCTCCTGTTACTGATCCTGTTCACTGACACTATTACTGAACCTGCATATTACTCCTGTTTACTGCTTCTCATGCATTGCATTGCACGAAAAACTATTTTCACTGAAAAAGCAACCGCACACTGTTTTCTGAAAAATTGGGAAACCGCCTTGGTCGACATTGTCGACATACTGTTACTGTAAAGCGTCCTGCAGCACTATCTTTTCAGGCACTACTGACTGTACAGCCATTCAAACGGTCTGGATTTATAAGTTGTGACGGATCGTGCCCGTCGTGAAGCAACTCCACGCGCAGTCACGTTGCTACTGATGAGACCACAACCTGATCCGTTCGGTCTAGCCCAAGACAGTTACTATTTAGTACTATAAATCTGGCACCTTTCATGTGCTATGATAACTGACTGACTGATACCGGTTTTCCCCACTGTTTATAACTGCCTGATCAGCAAGTGTATTGGTTTACTGTACTGTTGTATTTATACGCATATATTCATGCATGCTTGATTATCCTCACTGAGTACATGTGACAGACACTCTCCATGTTTCCAATAATCCTGCTTTTCTAGATTTGGAGCACGAAGAGAGGACGGGGTAGCTAGGCATACCGATAAACTGAATGATTTCCACTGCTGATCCGATAGTATAAGCGTGTGTTCCTGTTTTGAATTATCTAGTACCTTTAGAGATTGTAATAAATAGTATTTTGAGATTTATAATAAATAATATTTTGATGTTCGACACAATCCTTGACGTCTGAACCAGATCCCGGGCTGTTACAGAGGTCGTTTGTCCATTCTTGCCTGATTACACTCTCATAGTCGGTGGATTTGACCCACATCGCCTCGAATCTCCAAACTCGAGATGGCACTGTACGATTATTTGGGGGACTAGAAAGCTGCATAAGCAACATCATATGGTCTGAAGCCCTCGTGCTAATATGTCGAACTTGTGCCTTAGGAAACAGATAACTCCAATTTGCCGTACAGAGGGCTATGTCAAGTTTGCATTGGATAGTTGGTTGCTCCTGATTATTATTGCACCATGTGTACTGATAGCCCACAAATCCCAAATCAAAAAGCTCGTTATGAGATAAGGCCTCCCTGAAATCCCGTAAACGCCATTCGCCTATCCTTCTACCTCCCAATTCATCACTTTGAACCAAACATTCATTAAAGTATCCCATACAAGCCCACTCACGATTAGATGAAGATCCCAAATCTTTTAACAGTTTCCAAGTTCTTTTCCTTAAATTAGTATCCAGTTCTCCATAAAATCCCGTAAAACGCCATAAAATAGAATTGCAGTCAAATTGAACATTGGCATCAATATGGTGTTTAGAATAGCTTTGTACCATTACATTTGTATCTTTTGTCCAAAGCAAAGCTAAACCTCCTAAAGCTCCTAACGAAGAAACACCTACACCATACATATGAAATTGCTGGTTTAAATTATCTATCTCTTGACTACTCATACGAGTCTCCATAAGAAATACAATGCGGGGTTGAAGATGATTAATCGCTTCCCTAAGCGCTCGAACTGTCCAAGGGTTCCCCAATCCTTGACAGTTCCAGAATAAGCAACTCATTGATGTAGGCGGGGTTTCACATCAACACCTGCCTCTGGTCCATTACAATCAATAAGACTTTCATCGTGACGTGGCTTATTGGTATGAAGAAAATTTGGTTCAATAGTGAGTGCTTGGAAATTGATGTAGTAGGCTTAGTGGATTTGGAAGTAGAGGTAGTAGGGCGGCCTCATTTTTTTCGGTTGAGAATTTGGAGTACTAGTCTCGGAAGTGCAAGTTGGTGGGGGTGAGTGTGAGTGACGGACTTGGTGGTGATGCTAATTTTGAGCAGAACTTACAGATATTATTGGGCTGGGCAGTGAAAGGCAAACTCATGGGTAAAGAAATTTTGGTTTGAAGGGAGCTAACTATGGGACGAGATGGGCTAGAATTGGGCTTTTAATTTGGCTCAGTAATGTCCATAAGCTGGGTCATTGAAATGTTTTTTGGGTCAAGTGGTGATGGAATATATTAGAGTTAGGCAGAATTGAATTGACTAACATATTGAAACTGTCTAGCTTTGACTCTGTCAAATTCGGCTCTTCCATAACTTCCTTGCCTTTCCATTTGCATAAACTGTCAGTGTCTCCATCTTTGCATAGAGATAACTGTCGATCCAACCCAAAACTGCCATCCAACCGTTCATCCAACAACTTCCTGTCTTGTTCCATGCTCTGACGGTTGTGAACACGATTGCCGGAGTTTTGTTCCGATTTTGGACCACCCGCCGCTGGTCGACATCCCAAAATACTTGGAAGAATAGGATTAGGAGTGAAATTCCTTGATCCTATATTCACTGGAATGTTGATGAATTTATCTGAGTCGCCGCGTTATACCGCATCCAAGGACTGTACTTGAGATGTTGTTCCCTGATATTATCGTTCTCACCCAGAATTTCCAAACAAGAATGACAATTTTGAACTAAATGCCCAACAACGCCACAAAAGTAGCAAAAGTTTGGAAGTTTCTCGTAAAAAATCGTAACCTGTAGCTTCGAGTTTCGCGGACATGCAATACTGATAACTCTTAACAGAGGCTTTTTAATGTCAATCCCCACACGTAGCCGCATAGTGTTCCTGAAAGCTCCTTTGTCTGAGTGCTCATCAAAATCAACATACTTACCCAAATCATTACCAATCAATTGTGCAACAGGCTTATTTCTAAAGTCAATGTGCAAGCCCCCAATATGAACAAAGAAGTCACAAATGTCCATATTCACCAAACTGGGATCCATATTAGATGGTATTTCACGAAGAATAACCAAGTTCTTATTGAACGACCAAGGATCCCTACGTAATGTTTGTTTCTTTTTCAACTTGTGACCAAATCGAATAAGGAATCTATCATTCCCAATCTTCTGAAACCAGGCACCCTTGGCAAATTCCAGACATGTAACATTGTTTTCTCAAACGATCCGAGATGAATCTGTTTACGAGATAGAACCTTACCCACCAGACAAAGATCATAATTTACTATGCTAGCTTGCCAAAGTTCTGCCGGAATCGATACCTCTGCTCCCTCCTCCGACGTAAGCAACAATTTCGAACCCAAATCCTCACTCAGCCGTGAATCCATAATACCCCAATAACGACGGACGATGATATTGTTATTTTTCAGAAATCAAAATCTAATATATTGATATTGAACTGTTTTACAAGAATACATGAGAAGGAAAATTGAATTACATGAAGTGAAATTGTTCAGCTATTTATAGAACTAAGAACAGAGAAGAAACAGAAATAGAAATTCCAACTGCTATTTCATAACTGCTTGAGTGTACTACTTTTAGTGCGGGAAGTACAACTCGTCATTATACTAACAGGAAAACGTATCTGATGAAACACGTTTTTGTTGCTTCTTTTCTCTTCTTCTTGGTTTCTTCTTTCTG
>JAYMSP010007294.1:0-10188 GCA_036897095.1 Plantago elongata
GCATCAATTTTTTTTGGTGTGGATTTCAGCCCTGCTATATATGCTGGTTGGTTGTGTTAAAAAAAAAAAAAAAAGAAGCTACAGAACAATCTCTAAAACACAATTTCTACTAATACTTGACTAATAGATTTTATAACTAATCTGCTGTAACTCTTTCTTCTTCAATTCAGTTGATAACTCGACTTGTTTGATTCCCTTCAAAAAATTACACAATAACGTGTACTGTCCATGTTTGTTGTAAATCAATACAGACGTAGTCCGCAGAATAGAGTACCTGCTTGCCATACATCATATTATCTCACAAAATTACACCCCTATAGCTTCCAACTGACTTAAGTTTCATTTCATACCCAGCTTGCAGTTTGTTTTTTAACGACAAAGATTACAACTATTTTTCTATAGTACTTCTATACCAATCAAGTCCATATTAACACCACATTACTCCTTAACCACCTTATACCTCCATCAGAGTTTGAACCATGCACCTCTCATTCCCGCTACAACTCCATTTGACTGTACGACTTTATATCCCTATACCCTGCTGACAGTGACTCACCGGATATCAACTTATGTACGATAATTTGATGTTTTTGGAGAAAGATGAAAGTGTTGGAAGTTTGACAATAATGAACGAAAAGGAAGAGTAGGGTAGATAGTTATAACACCATATCTTCTTTAGACAATAATTGTAGCGCCCTGCCCGATTTAAAAAAATAATAACTAAAAAAAATACTGCTCGCGCTAGTTCTTGTATTTTAAAATTCGACGAACTTAGACTTGTAAAATTAAAAACGTAAATCTACGACTTGACCGTCCTTAAACATGACATGTAAATTGTTAAATAAGTTCGTGAACTAATAAAAATATGCAGCAAAATTATAAATTATAAAATCTTTGCAACTTTACAAGGTAAAAAATTGTGAACTTTAAATATTAAAGATATTCTGGTAGTGATCACTGCTCCAGCCACGCTCCACTCCAATAGCTCGGCTTCAATACCTAAAATTGATATTTCGAAAGGGGTCAGTCGTGACCACCGACTGAGCAAGTATCCATGCACGTGCCATGACTTAAATTCTATCTTCATATATTTTAAAGCTTCTAAATCTTGCTTAATACAATGGAACCTGAGACCTGATTTAGACCATGATCAATTAAACTTGAACATCTTAAAACTCTTAACTTGACCTTCAACATAAACTTGTCTCAAAAATATTCTTAAAATCTTAACATGAGTTTACTTGGCATCGTATAGTTCATTCCCAGACGATGGTGACCACCTAATATGGATAGCCATAATTTGCTAGTTGTCTAGCCGATGATGACCGTTTAACTTAAATAGCCACGATTTGCTAGTTGCCTAGTCGATGGTGAACGTTTAACTTGAATAGCCACGATTTGCTAGTTGACTAGTCGATGGTGACCGCTTAACATAGTAGTCACGATTTTCTAGTTGCCTAGCTGATGGTGACCACTTAACATGATAGTTACGATTTTCTAGTTGCCTATCCGATGGTGATTGCTTAACTTGGTTGAACACGATTACTTTGGCGATCTTACTCGCCCTTACTTGACATGAATTAAAATTATTTTTGACTTAACTGGAAATCTTAAATGATTTGGAAGTTTATTAACGCGACCGAATGATCTTAAAATCTAAACACATGAATGTATGGTTTAAATTGATTTGTCAAACATAAACATAAGCATCCAATATGTCGATGACACCCCAAACCAGATCAATGGAAAAGAGTGGGAGGTACACAAGCAAACAACACCGGATACATATATATACATCACTTTATATCACTGAATATCAAATTTCCTATCAACTTGATTGAATTCTAGCGAATTCGGAAACGTGGTATACCATAGCATAATAACAAAACATTTAATCCTATCAACTTGATTGAATTCTAGCGAATTTGGAAACGTGGTATACCATAGCATAATAACAAAACTTTTAATTGTAGATGTCAGTTCTAGGATAACTTGACTTGAGAAAACGAACGAGATAGTATGGATCGAAATCGGTTTTGGAGAAACAACTCTGTTCGACACGATTTATAAATGATTGAGACTTCAAAACAGAGATCCTTCCAGTGACAGTGCCAAATGGTGTATTAGAAATCTTCTCTTCACATTCCAGCTCGATCCTACACTTAGATAACCAAGAATCGTGTTTACAAGTTGGTTGCGCCTGCCAGAAAATCTACGCGCGAAAAATTATATTTCGTTGTTAAAAGTTTTCTCTTCAAAAATCTAGGGTTTGGGAAATATTAGAGTTTTGAATGGGTATGAAGAGGGCCAAAGTATGGACTCACACAAGAAATAATTGGCTCAACTTTAAGAAAAATATTTTTGGGCCAAAGACTAACGTTTTACGAACTCCGCTTAATGTTCGGTTCGATCTAAAATGTCTAAGTTCGAAAAATGAATTTTCAGGCTGTTGCAATAATTGTTCTGCTTTGGTGGTTGCAATATTGTCAAACGTAATATGTGTTTTGAAATGAGTTAGTGTTTTGAAATGAGTTCCAGACCCAATTTACCTCTCAAATATTTCTCAGAAAAGTGCAAATCTGATCTTTAGAAGGGATGCAACTGAATAGTTACACCCAAAAACAATTATTTCACCATAAGTCATTAAAAACAAAATTGAACAACCTGTAATCTTTCCTCGGAGTTCTTCCAGAGTGGAACTATGCAATCCCGAGTTCTTTCAGAGTGGAACTATGCAATCACAAACACGAGATAGATCTTTCAAAGAACAAGGCTTATTTGTTCGTATATGCCAATTCTTTTCGGACCCTGCAGATCCACTCCTTTTCTATTCATAAATCAGCCCCTGGCTGTGTGTTTCACATTGAAAATTATTTGCAGATGAAGAGATGTCAAAGAGGCTTCTTAATTACCATTCAACTCTCCAACAACGCCGGTTTAGCAAAAATAAACAAGAAAAGCCAAATGTTGCAAGGCCCCAGTACTGAAGAGATGTAGAGAGACACACATATGGTTTGAGTTCTGCAAAATTACTAGATTGTTGAGATTTGAGAAGCTTCAGTAATTGTAATAGAACAGTTAACACTGTAAGAATTATGGATTAATTTTATTATGAATCTTTTCAAACTCAATATCGTACTAAAGATGAGCTTTTGATAGATGCTGGCATTTGCCATTATTTGATCTTTTGTATTACATGACAGAATGCACACATATAAATCCAACCAATTATTAACTCATACACAATCAAGACCGTACATAGTTCCAGTAGTAGAACCTAGTTTACAAGTCTTGACAAATGCCTTTACAATATTTTCTATAAGGTCTTTGAACCTGGAAGTTAACTTGAAAAAAAACTAATGAATACTTGAGACTTTTATACATTTATTGATACAGCAACTAGTTGACAGGAGGAGCCCTGTAAACTGCCGGAACCATAGCAGGGAAGAACATCTGCCTTACTCCCTCCGCCTTTATGATCGGGAGGATGATTCCAGAAGCACCCTGTGCCGAAAAAAAGTACAGGGTCAGAAATGTAAGGAAAATGCATAACTATCACCAAAGATGAAGAATGATGATGGTAACTAACCATTAGTAATCTTGCTCCCAACCATACCCTCTTTGGAGAAGGAAACGGGAGTAACAAGCGACCAACACCATATACAGCCACAGCGAAGAAATGACAAACGAGGCTTAAAGGACGTGGGTTCAAACCAGAAAGTAAAGCCACAGGGCCGGTAGAGAAAACACCACCAAGGCTCAGATAGTCGAAACAGGCTTGACGCATTTCCTTCTTTGCTGGATCAGGTGATGCACAAAATACTTTGTATAGAGCACCGGCCAATGTGTTGATTGTAGATGACACAGGCTGAAACATACAAAACATTCATTATTCTGAAATAATTCTCTCTGCTTAAGATTATACTATGTCTTATCAACATTAAATTTGTTTAATAGTCCGGAGCAAATTGAACTTTGTTACATACCTTCCTTAAGGTGTAGAAGGATTCAAGATATTTAGACAGGATTGGTGCATCATGCAGATCACGGATGGGTTTAAGAAGATCTCGAAGAATAACAATATCTGAAAGGGCCACGGTCATTCCTCCTCCTGTCAGAGGATGGCGCATGTTAAATGCGTCTCCCATCAGAAGTGCACCAGGAGTTGGATGAGGATTTGCAGGCATGCTTCGGTTCGGCATAGTTCTTATATTTCCTTTCTCAACGGTAGCTATAAACGCATCATAGAGCTGAGGTGGAACCTGGGCAGAAGAACACACATTTGAGTCGGTTTTATAGAAAAAGATGTAAAAGAAGCAGAGAAATGCCGGTAAATAAATTATTAGCTACCTGTGGTGCCACCACGGTCTTCAAATAATTAGCCATTTCACCATTGCTGATAGAAGGCACCTTTTGTCCGGGGACGTCTACCAAACAACGAATTTCAGTGCTGCTGATGGGATAAAACAGAATCGGAGAAGGATCTCCAAGAACCACATGCCCGTGGTTAGCATAAGGGAGTTTGCAATTTTCAAGGATTAGACCAACAAAACAAGAAGGATTTTCCACCTGGATACATAGAGAAATACTATCTCAGTACCCGAAAAAACTATAATTCTAATCTTCAAGGGGTGCAGCCGTGCAGCGAAGTTTTCAACACACTGCAAATTAAAGGGACACCAGATTTCACCTTAGGTGTGCAGAGAGAACGTCTCAAGTTCGAGAAACAGCCATCACAAACAATGGTCAGTGGAGCAAACGCCGTTATCTCTTCACTGTTCTTATTCTTGTATTGAACTCCCTTGATAGTTCCTCCTTCCTCAATTAAAGATGTCACCGTTCCTTGCTCAAGTCTTACACTGTACCATAGAGAATCAACGTTAGTAACATTGTCAATGCACGTACACCAGAAATGACAATGATGTTGTTACGTTTCGAGTAGAAATTCAATGTATTGGACTTGACTAAGTTCATTCACGACTTCATCTTGTACATACTGCAGATTTCAGTTACATATTCCAAATGTCAACTATGTTAAATTAGTCACGAAAAGTAGGTGGAGCACCTACTCCAGTCAAATTTGTCAACGTAGCGTCACATATCATCACATAACAAAATAAGTGTGTGAAATCAAGAAGTTTTTGAGTTAATAATCACCCATACTTTGAAAGTGTTGAAGCCTTTTCTCTCATCCTCTGAATGAACCGACCATTGTGAAAGCTTCTACCGGAAACATCCGACTCAAACTCCTCCAATGGATATGACAGCTTTGTGTCTTTACCATCCTTGTATAGCGCATACCCGAAAACTTTCTGAGCATCAATATCACCAACACAATCTGCAGCCACGTACGAAAACCAATCAACTTAACTCTTTACAACTAAACAATAAGTTAGTTAATAGGCCCAAAACAGCTCCAAGTACACTTCAATGCAACAGTAGCTTGCTGCTGAGGCATTAAAACCATCCTTTTCAGAAATTAAATTCTTGATGGGCAAGAAACCTAACCTTCAAGTCCTAACTCAATCAATTTTAAGTATCCTCCAGGCTGTAGAAGTTCACCGACGATCCGATCTGGCTCTGTTAAGTCTCTTTCGATCACGCGAACACGACGTCCCTCCTAGAAATACAATAAATAAGATCCCAATTTAGTCAATTTACAGTTAAATGTCCAACTAACGTCATAGATTGCCACACTTCTTCAAGTTCCATAAAACCGTGATCTTCTTTAAAAGCATTCATTGCTTCACGCCACAAAATAGCCTTATTTTCTTAAGTTCACGACATTAGTAAATATCAAGTGTTTTTGAAATCTCACTTATTTCCTTACTAAGAGAAAAATAAAAATGCGTTCTAAGTTTTTTCAAAAGCAAGATATTCATTGCAATTTTCAAATGTATAAGAAAAAACAGCAAAATCCAATCCAATTGATAGTGATCGATTAGTTAACATGTTGGTTAGTCGACAACGTAGAGCAACTCAGTTCCCCTCTAACCAATAAGTCGGGTTCGAGTCATCTTTAGCCCGTTAAACACTATAAAAAAAATTAAAAAATCACTGGCTAATCGATTTAAAATTTCCAGTGATTCTATACCGGCCCGAATAATTAAAACACTAACCAAACAACAAATCAATCAATAATTTCACTGTTTCTTCAACTAATTATCATGTAATCCAGCCAAAACTGAAACGTGCAAGCATCAAAAGATGACAATTCCACGATAATCACACTATTACGAAACTAATCTACTCTGTTCCAGGGACACACCTTCAACATGACATGATACACCATTGTGACAGTGACCTTGACGGAGCCAGTAATTTAAGTTTGGAGTAAAATCATAAATATGAGATCGTTTTTGAGGTTTCAAGGTTTGGAGTTCGGGCGAAAATTTTACTTTCAAATTTTAGGGGAACGCGAACGCCCTACTATGCCTCCTACTCCTGTAAGTGACCTTTACCGTTAAAAAAAAAAAAACAACTTACAAGTGCGCAAGTGCATTAAACCAGCAAAAATTACTCACCTTTCCGAGCGTATAAGCAAGAGCAGCACCAGCAACACCAGCGCCGACGATGATAATGTCCGCGTCGGCATTAACCGGCCGGAGAACTTCGTTCGAAAAGCATTGATTATCGTCTGCACGAGGAGCCTTCGGTCCTCTAGTTCTTTTGACCTTCCTAGTGAAGCTGTAGAGAATAACGAATCCGAATAGAGAAGCGATGAAACCGGTGAGAATATACTGATCGATCATCATCATCGCCATTTTTGGAAAACTGGAGAGTTGGTTTGAAATAAATGTTGGTTGATGAAATGGTAATAATATGTTGTTAATATTGTGGTTCATGTTATGTTAGTTGTAGTTGTATCGGTGCAAATAAACAGTCGTGGCTTTAAATAGAGCGTTACGAGCTGTATAATGTGGCCCTGTTATGTCACGCGACAAACGTGTCTTGTCTTTCGCCCATACACACCCTTCTACATTACTTTTAGTTTTAGACTTTATTTTCCACTAATATATTCATACTATTCTCTTCATCCCTCGAACCTTCCTAGTTCATACACTAGTAAAATAAAATTTAACTCACACTCAACAAATAATTAACAATTTAAACTTTACATTCAAATTATTTATTTGTTATATAAAACTACGACTCAAACATAGTTCTCCAAGAGGAGTAGTACATACATATGTGCAAATGAGCCGAGTCAAGCCTAACTATGTCCCAGCTTGATTCCTTTAGTATATTCATCAACTTAAACTCGAGCTTGAAAAAAAAGTTAAATTCATTTGCATGTTTACTAATTGTTATAAGATTAATACTAATCTCTGAGTACATGTGAATACAAATGGTATGCTTAATTTCATAATATCGTCCTTTAAGAAGTTTAAAATAACAAAGAGAGGCACTCAGTTTTATAAAACTATACTAACATATTTAATTCGTTGAGTTACATCATTATATTATAACATAATTAATACCGAGTTACAATATTATATTAATGAATATCGAATCTTATATTTATAATATAATTTCTATCTTATTTTTTTTCATATTCTTTATTATTTTGACATCATCTACTATTTAAATTTTCTTCAACGAACATATATAGGCACATTTTTACCTCTCTATCTCACTCTAGCTCTAATATATGCACCACACGATTGAACAATTAAACATTTAGATAATATTGTATCTAACTTTTCCCTTTTTAGCAATATAATGATGTAGCATTATAATTTCCACTAATTTTCTACTTGTATTGTTTTCACGAGCGCTCAATTTCAACAAAGAAAACTTCCATTTTCTGCTCAAATTTTAAGCATTAAATTAATAGTGTATAAATTCGGCTAAGGTAAAGTTCGTGGACTAGGAGCTATTCGTTTTGTCTTATAGTTCATCTAGGATGAGGAGTTCGTAGATCTTAGAGTTAAGTCCTTCGTTTGTTAGTGCGGAGCTTAGGTCGTCAACAGTTCAATATCTTAGTTTGAGACTAGGTTCCGTTGTGAGGATGCTGTGAAGTAAGGACTTCCTGGAACAAGGGTGAGAGTCGTTGTGAGGATATTTGGTCAAGGTGTCCTTCGTGGGCATACATATGGTGTCCTATGTGGGCATACTTCGTCACTGGGTCCGTCGTGACCATACTTGGTGTGTGACACGGGAGTGGGTCCGTAGTGAGCATACTTTGTCACGGTGTCCTTCGTGGGAGTGGGTCCGTCGTGAGCATACTTGGTGTCCGATACGGGAGTGGGTCCAGTGTGAGCTTACTTGGTGTCCAATGCGGGAGTGGGTCTATCGTGCACATACTTTGTCACAGTGTCCTTCGTGGGCATACTTGGTCAAGTGGTCCTTCGGAGTTCCACGTGGGCATGGAAAGTCCGTCGATACTTGCGTGCCTAAAAGAGAGGGGAAGAGTTTAGACCCTTTTGGGTTGGTTTGCCTAAGACAAATCGGGCTCGGACTCAACGTGTTAAAGGGTTGATCAAGCTAAGGCTTGGACCCCAAATTTGGAGAATGAAGAATGTGGGGGTGATACTTACCTTATGAAGAGTGGATGAGCTTTTATTTGTAGGGGGAGGCTCTTTTAAGTAGTCTCTTGATGAGTGCCAAGTTTATGGTCTGGATTCATCCAAGCTTGATCTTGGGCTCTTAATGGACTTGGCCCAAGTTAGGTAGATGAGCCTTAGATGTAGTCTAAAGGTTAGAGCCCAAATGAAGTGTTAGAGGGTCGGTCTCTTGACTTTGGTGGAGTCAGACTCATTTGAAACCCGGGGTCGGACCTCCATTGGGATCCGGGGTAGGACATTAAATCATAGAATGTACTTAAGTCGCCTTAATCCGTCAATCTTTAGGTCGGACATATTTGTACATAACTATATATCATAGATAATTAAGCATCAGGTTTTCTACTACATTATTAGAGCATCAGGTATCACATAGAACCGTTACATACTCAATTAATGGGTCATATTTAACATACTACATGAGACGTGTGAAGATGATAGCTTTGTGTTGAATGAAAGCTAATCTGCTTTCCTCTAGGGAAAGGTGATCAATGATAACATCCTACTTCCTACTAAGCTGGTTTGAGGATACGATATGCAAAATGTCTCCCCACAATGCAAAATTCAAATGGACTTACAGAAAGCTTATGATACTTGTAGACGCTCAGAAATCTACAATCGAATTAGGTGGAATGAATTGGGGGGCATCAGCGACCTGCAAGGCAACAAGTAACAAACGAGACGTAAGGTACCAAACTGACACCGCTGTGGTGCCGACCGTAGGGACTCGACGCTCAAATCAGTAATCGGGTAGAAAATAAACAGAGTGACAGAGAGAGAGAGAGAGAGAGAGAGAGAGAGAGAGAGAGAGAGAGAGAGAGAGAGAGGGAGAAGAGGGAGGTCGACTTATCCTGTTAATGGTTCGATAAGGAATGGACGAGCACCGGTGAGATAGATGGTCGTCTGATGATGGTTAGAGACGGTGGGGAGCAATGGATTGTGAAGGTCGACGACGATGATGGTTGAGGGTCAACGGGGATATGTTGTAGATGAGGTCGTTCAAGGTAGAAGGAGACAAAGGAAGGTTGATCAGGGAGCTTAAGAGTGATGGAGGCGTCCAATAGCTTGCTAAGGTTTCGTTCAGTGAGATTGGATGATCTTAACCTCCTTATATAGAGACTCTCCCTTCCCATCCGTTAGAGTCCCTCACATCCACTTCTTCACTGTTCCCGATGAGGCGGTTGCTATCCTTTGAATGGAGCTGGACTCCTTCTCAATCAGTTAGAAGACACCTCTTTTGTGGAGTTTGTTAGACAAAGTGGTCTAACCATCTATCTCCAGTGTCAACTAGTTCCATCAACCTAGCAAGAGTGTTGACTTGGTTGAGTGACATGTGGGCTAACTCTCGTTAACTAGTTGGATGGTTGGCAAGGTCACTTGAATTAGATAGGTCGTTTGGAACCAGTTGGATGGTCTTTGGAGTTGGCTCAACTAGGTGGGCCAACTAGCTAGTTAGCTCGTCGATGAGTCAGATGGCTAGCGAGGGGTATTGAACTAGGTAGCTCTCTCAGTTGGCTTAGTTAGATTAGCCATTGGACCTTTGATACTTGTAGACGCTCGAAATCTACAATTGAATTTGGGTTAATGAATTGGGGGGCACCGACGACCTGCAAGACAACAAGCA
>JAYMSP010007295.1:0-10184 GCA_036897095.1 Plantago elongata
AGTACTTATTTCGAGATATCAACGGATTGAATTCTGAGAAGGTCTAACAGATACCATTCAAACGACTCTCAAATTCATCTATAAATATCACCACTTAGAAGCTGAGATACACAGACGAACTACGCTCATACTTTCATATCAAGCAAGTATTCTCTCAAGCATTCATACTACCATTCTACAACCTTACTGTTGCGACTATCAAGCTCGAAGAATAACTAGTAGTTCTAAGTGTCCTGAAAATATAACAAGAGTTTGTTATTCGTGAAAGAGTTAAACTTTCATATACCCTTTTTGAAGCTCATTCGCCAGAACGGATACCAACACATGGGTCAGAAAGGAGAAACCTACCATATACTAAACAAGTATATTAAGTAGTGTAATCTCTTCAAGCTCTCTGAAAACATAGCTAAAAGTTATAAGAGAAGCTTACCTGACAATCATTATATAACCAACACCATCTAGGCGTGGAGTACAAGAAGTACTTGGTTTGGGAAATCAAGGAAATCTCCAAGGTTATCTTGAGTACAGGAAGTACTTGGCTCGAGGAGTTACGGAAAAACTCAGGGGGGACATTTGGTTGGGAACCATTTGTATGTAGGGATCTTAGAATAGGTCTTATTGTAAGGAGAACTCAATTGTCTGTTCTAGTGAATTTCAGGTCTCAGAAAGATCAAAGTGGATTAGTTGGAGGATTACGCCACCTCCAGATACCACTATAAACTGTTGCGTTATTTGCTTTATTGTACTTACATTCTAGCATAACACACACACATTATTACTGCAAAGCATATTTACGTTTATCTATCGCTGAAGTCTTCCGCTCTCTGAATCTAAGTATCAGAAACCTACCAGTTTCTGATAAAGACTGTTTATCGACGAAAGTTTGAAAAGACTATTCACCCCCCTCCCCTTCCCCTCTAGTCTTTTCCTTTGCCGTTATCTGGACCAACAATGTGGCTCGTGCTGCAGTGGATACAAATTTCTTTTTACAGTCCTCAAATCTAGACGACACTTTATCAATTAGAGCACCCGCATCCGCTCTAGACTGCCGACCATGCCGTAAGGAGATTCCAAGGTACTTACCAAGGTTTGGGGTTTGTTCGAAATCTAGGATGTTAGTGATCGATCGCTTGAGGGAAGGCCCACCGATATTGGAGAAATATACCTTGGAATTTGCCAGATTAATGTGAAGTCCCGATATGTTTCCGAACTCTTTGAGTGTGGATTTAACAACACGATCGCATTCCTAGTGTCCGCCTTGCTCATAAGGATCAAATCATCGGCAAAAAATATGTGGGAAAACTCCAGCCCTCCTCTACATGGCTTAATTGGGTGCCAGTTCTTCCGGTTCACCTTTTCATTGATGAGGTATGAGAGACGTTCCATGCATAAGACGAATAAGTACGGAGATAAAGGATCTCCTTGTCGATGCCCACAGGTATGCTGGAAAGCCTCTAGAGGTTCACCATTCTAGAGTATTTTCAATCGAGCGTTCTTAACACAGAACATTATAAGGTGTACCAGATTTGCCGGGAAATTAAAGGCCCACAGTGTATCCTCCAGAAACGGCCAACTGACCCAATCATACGCCTTTTCCAGGTCCAGTTTCATTACCATACAACCTTTCTTATTTTTCCTCTTGCTTTGTAGAGAATGCAGGATCTTTTGCATCACAATAATGTTATCTTGAGTACTCCGCCCTTTAATAAAGCTGGATTGGGTCAAAGAAATCAACCTTGGCATGATATCCCTTAACCGCAACGTAACAAACTTTGTAACGAACTTATACAACACATTACACAATGATATCGGCCTGAACTCAGAAATGTGGCTTGGCTTTGACTTTTTCCTTATAAGGCAGACAAATGCGTCACCATCCCCTGCTCCATCGAACCCATAGCAAAGACCCTCTTTCCACGAAATTCACAACAGATGATCCCACGGCTTCCCAACATTGTTGGTAAAAGACTCCTTGAAGTCCATCTGGCCTTGGGCTTTTGTTGGGTGAGTAGCCCATACAGTTTTCTTCACCTCATCCCAATCTGAAATCTGTGTTAGGTCCGTGTATTCTTGTTGAGTAAGTTGAGCCTGCATCGGTGATATTCCAAGTTGCATGTTGCCCCTTCTTCGAATACAGGGTGCAAATATTTGTTTGAAGTAGTTCCGACTGTGTTCTTGGAGTGTACCCTGGTCTTCGACCTAATCGTCTCCAATTTGCAAAGAGAAGATGCGGTTACTTCTTCTACGGGAGAGTGTAGAGTGGTGGAAAAATTTTATAATTGAATCTCCTTTGGAGATCCATTTGACTCTCGACTTCTGGAACCAAAAGATTTCCTCCTGTTTTAGAACCGTATTGTATTATCTAATGAGTTCCTTCTCTAGGCTAATGAGGAAGGAGCTTCTATGAATCGCCAGTGACCGTTGTATTCCATCCAACCGGCCTTTGAGTCTCCGTTTTCTATGTAGTATGGTACCAAAATTTTCCTTGTTCCAAGGACCTAGAATCTCCGGCACCTTTGACACAACATCAACTACATCCGATTCCATTTGCCAGATGTCTTCGATCAGCAGTTTACAATCCCTGAGTAATAGCCATGCCTTTTCGAATTTGAAAGGCCTGGTTTTATACTTCCTTACAATCCCGGAGTAGCAAGTTAGTAAATGATGATGGTCAGAATGGATTTTTGGGAGGTGAAACCCGCATTGTTTGGGAACAATTCGCACCAATATTCGTTAGCAAGGGACCTATCAATATGTTCTTGAATAAACGCTCCACCGCCCCGCTTGTTTTCCCATGAAAACTCCGGACCGTTATAACCAAGATCTTTATGTTCACATCTCTCAATCCATATTAAATATTTTGAAACGAATAAAGGAAGCAACATTTTCACCACGTTTCTCATGCGAGAAACGCATTTCACTAAAGTCACCTATTATAAGCTATGGTTGCGAGGATCCTGCAGTAAACTCCTCAAGATGGCAGAAGAGACGGTCTTTATCTTCCTATTGGGGCTGCACGTAGATCCCTGATAGTACCCAACTATGATTGTTTCATCGGTTAATACGAGCATTTATTGCTTGATTGTTCACTGACAGAATATCAACTTATGTCTCCTCGTCATTCCACAACATCCAGATACCTCCCATCATACCCATCGTTGGTGCTTTTATCCAATCAATGAATCTAAGTCGCGGTAAAATATTATCCGCTTTCTCTGGAGCTACTCTCGTCTCAAGTATGAACACTACATGTACTTGTGTTCCCTGATTATGTCTCTAAAATTAGTTCTGAACTCAAGGCAACCCGCCCCTTGACAATTCCAAGAAAGAACTCTCACTGGATCACTAAAACTATTAAACACAAGGTCGGGGTTAAAAATCAGGAACCCCCCCCCCCCCCCATAGTGCAATCAGTTGGATGAGTAACATTAGGATGTGGTGATAGATCCATCCCATCTCCACGTCCTCGATCCTCAGTCGAATCCAGAACCTGTCTGGATTGTGTTCCCGTTCCTGGTGTAGAACCCCGGCAATGCAGTGCCAATACATCAGTGAGATGTCTATGACTTGAATCCTCAGTTGCTCCGCTCCGATGCAATAAATTCTTGGAGGTCGGTTCAATACATCCAGTACTACTTCGAAGTCGTTCAGTAGTGCCATGTTCTTCCACCATTTCAACTTCGATCATGGAGTCGTTCAAGGCAAAGAAAGAGTTGGGTGTCGAGGGCAGGTTAATCGGCCGATTCCCTAAGCTAAATGCAAACGACAATCATGTATTATCAAACCGGGTCGATATATCCTGATTTCGGCTAAGTGCACGCTCTCTTATATACCCAGAACCTCTAGCACTCCTTGGTAAGATCCTGGAATTTTCCATTGTGCGAGTTCGAATGGGATTGGAGTTCCCATCCATTTCATTCACTGCCTTTTCTTTTCCTTTTCGGGATATAGTAGATGTCCCATTAGGATTTGGTCTAGGTCTACTATCATGTTCATTAGTTATGGTCCTTGTATTATTTCGAGTCCCCTGTTGCATCTTGGGATCTTGTTTCTTAGTCCACTCGGTTGTTTGTTCTTCTTTCTCGCAACCATCATCCATTGCCCGAACTCATTATTCCTCGCCTTCTCCACCAACCATTCCACTGGGTTGTTGTTGGAATTAACCTCCATCAAAGATGTTTGGTCAGTGGCAGGGGTTTGGGCAGCCTGTTGTTCCCTAGTCTTAGTTATACAAGTCGTAGTGAGATGCCCCGCACTACCACAAGTATACCAAACCGATGGAAAGTTTTCATAGACAACCTGGTACACCATATCATTCAAACAAACTCCCAATTCCAGGGGAACATCAAGGCGGATTTGGACACAGACCCTCGCAAATTTATCTTTCGATGCATGAAAGGTCGTGCCATCTATTTTCAAAGGTTCTCCCGCGCATTCTGCCATGGATTTTATTATCGCCTCCTTGAAGAATTCAACTGGCAGATCCATTATTCTTATTCATGTAATTGTTGACTCAACCTTGTCATTATCCGCCCTAAATTTGGTATCCACTTGCGGATCGACAAGAAGCTTCCTGCTAGTTTTCAGGGACCACCTGTTAGAGTCAAGTCACGTTTTTCCTCCGATATACCCTATAAGCAAAAACATCCATGTCCAAGGTCGATCATCTCCCCGGTCCCCTGGAGTCCCTATAGAGTATCAAGCTTTGTTACCATCGTAGGATAGAACCATGGTTTTCCCAATACCTTAATCAAAATTGCATCTTTCCATTGTTCCTTTAGATTTTCCTGGTAGACCTCATCCAGAATGACTCGCTAATTAAATGAAATTTCAGGTGTTTTATCCAAGATCTTAATCATCTTACATTCTTCCAAAGTTCTAGGCTTATCAATTGTCACATCTGCTGGTATAGGTCCACAGTACAGTTTAGATGCATAGGTATCTCTGTTCGTTGGTTCCTGGTGTTCAAGTTTCGAATCCGACATGGCTTGATCTATATTCACCGTTGTCGATTCTGCACGGTCTTGTTTGGCTCTCTTCTGGTTACAGGACGGAGGGGATGAAAGAGTGGGGCACATGACGGCCAAGTTGGTGAGGGAAGTTACCGGAATCAAACGCAGGGGAAGATTTCCTGTGACAGGGCATTCAGCGGGAATTTCAGAGCTCTAGGGCTTTACTTTTGATTTTGTAGTATATAATTCGAGTCACCATTTAGCCGTTTCAAAAAAAAAAATAGTGTTCAATATTATGAGATTTTTTATGTATAGTGAGATGTGAGATCTAAGTTTGTATTTGTGAGATCAATGTTGTGTCTGTAAATTTTTTGCATCTGTATGTAAGATTTTATAACTGGGAAAATCAATGTCTTTTCTGTGAGTTTTTATAACTGGGAGAATTAGTGTCGTATTTGTAAGTTTTTATAAGTGGAGGAATTAGTGTTGTATCTGTGAGTTTTATAACTGGAAAAATTAGTGTCGTATATGTGAGTTTTTATAATACAAACTTTAAAACTAGATGAATTAATGTAGTGTATGTGAGTTTTTTTGCATCGTCTGTGAATTTTTATAACTGGGGAAATTAATGTCGATTAAGTGAATATTTATAACTGGATGAATTGTGTTGTATCTGTGATTTTTATAACTGAAAAAATTAGTATCGTATTTGTGAGTTTTTATAACTGAGATAATTAGTATCGTATCTGATTAGTGACCGCGTATTAGTTTAGCTGTTGATTGGTTGCAAGTGATCCTCCACTTTAAAATGAAAAAGTAAGTGTTTTACTAGAATTTGTGTATAATTAATGTGTTGTTTCTGTTCATATTTATAACCAATGGGTATGTATATATATATCTGTTAAATGTGCAGTTTTGAACAGGATGGGAGGACTCATTTACTTTGGTCATGGGTGGTTCAATTATATAAAGAACCACATGATAAAAGCAAACAAGGTCAAATTTTATGGTCGTTGGATATTAAATATAATAATATTAACTGGTACACCAAATAAAGCAATTGACTCTCAGCTATCTCACTGTATGAATTGTGATTTCCCATTTGATTATAAAATTATAACCCAAGTGATTAGTGAAGAAAGTTTATTTCTCAGTCAAACTTTGAATTATAATGTGTGAAAACAAAAGCATCATGGGTTGAATCTGCTAAAATCCGTCACAGTTTTGATATATTGGTACTAAATTAGGCTGGTAAGAATATATTAAAAATTATATGACTGTGAAATAAATTTGTTCATCTGAAAATTCATTAATTACAACTCTATTATGTTCTACTTAATTGTTTTTATAGTACAGTTTAGTTATGTTCAAACAAAAAGAATAGAACTTTACTTGTAAATCGTGAGTAAAAGGGAATCGCGATAAACGTCTACACACAAATTCGTATGATACCTTTCAGGCGGGACAGTGCGTACATCAAATTGACAAACACACCATAATCTTTAAATGCAGAGAAATGGCGGTCAGCTGAAGTAGCCTAGCATCCAAATTTTGTCATCCCTTCATACACAACTCTTCATTTTTCTCTGACATGCAACAAAGTCTTCTTATTCATACTTCCTTAAATAGCTAACCTATCCAAATGCAAAGTGACACTAACAAACTCAACAACTTCAAAGAGACAACAGACATGGCAGAGATTGTTGAGAATGGCCAAGCAGCTCCGCCACTTAACAGCGGGGAAAAACCGCGTCTGGCCGTTTCGGGTATGAAAGCCAAGTACAACTCACCTTCCCTTTCTAGATATCCCCTGTTATCCACCGAGCATTCGAATGCAGCTAGCAATGGTATCAGTAGTGCGGATAATTCAGCCACAGAAATAACTACGACTCCTCGCACTGCGAATTTCCTTAGCCCTTTGAGCAGCCCTATGATAAGAAGGGCAATTGACATGACCAGGCTGAACCCCGAAGATGCTTGGCTCCCCATAACAGAGTCGAGGAATGGGAATGCGTTTTACACTGCATTTCACACGCTTTGCGCTGGTATCGGGATTCAAGCACTTGTGCTCCCTGTTGCATTCACCATACTTGGCTGGTAAGTCCGTTTTAATAAGCAGTTTTGCATAGAAACATCTAAAGAAATTCATATGTTACAAGAGATGTCACACTATTTTGACACATTTCAGTCTGGAAATAGGCCTCAACTACCTATAATGCTTTCAAACCAACTACTCTTAAATCATCTCTATAAATTTTCTTTTAAAATGGATGCAGGACATGGGGAATCATATGCTTGACAGTGGCTTTTGTATGGCAACTCTACACCTTTTGGGTATTGACCAATCTCCACGAATCGACTGAAAATGGAATGCGTTACAGTCGTTATCTCCAACTTTTCAGTGTTACTTTTGGTAGGTTATTGGTGTAACATATACCAAACACACATCGTCTGCTCTGTGCATCATAGTAGATTAACAAACATGTTCTAATGCAACAGGAGAAAAAATGGGGAAAATATTTGCCCTGTTTCCGATCCTATACCTATCAGCGGGCACCTGCGTGGCGCTAATAGTAGTGGGTGGTTCCACTTCCAGTCTCTTCTATCAGATTATATGTGGCGGCCACGGATGCTCAGCAAGGCCCTTGACCACCGTGGAATGGTACCTAGTGTTTACATGTGCCGTTGTGCTCGTGTCACAGCTCCCAAACCTCAACTCGATTGCAGGTGTGTCACTAATAGGCGCAGTTACTGCCATAGCATACTGTGCCATGATGTGGCTCGTGTCTGTCACGGAGGGCAGGCTAACCGGCGTGTCTTATGATCGTGTGAGACCTAATACTGACACCCAGTGGTTCTTTGAGGTTTTGAATGCACTTGGAATCATTGCTTTTGCTTTTAGAGGACACAATGTCACTCTTGAAATCCAGGTATAGAGGCATGAACAATAGAATACAGTTTATAGGGAGATACAAAAAAGAAAGCAAAGGATTTTCAATATTGATGTCCCAATACTGTACTAGGTAAATGGTTCTCTAATATTTTGGTAATTTGGTTGCAGGCAACTATGCCCTCAAATGAAAAGAAACCATCTCGGGTTCCCATGTGGAGAGGCATCCAAGCTGCATATATCATCATCGCATTATGTCTATATCCTCTGGCAATCGCAGGATACTGGGCATATGGCAATAGGGTATGATAGTTATACATATATCTAAAGTTTCCGATTCCTAGGACAGCTAAACTGAATCTGCAACAATCTTGATCTTCTCGAAACATGTCATGCCCATGCAATTACACAGTTATTTATCACTAATGCAGATACCAGCAAATGGTGGGATGCTGTCAGCAATCTACGCTTTCCATGGCCGAGACACTTCACGAAAGATCCTAGGACTAATCAGCTTATTCGTCATACTCAATGCACTGAGTTCATTCCAAATATACGGCATGCCAATGTTCGATGACATAGAATCCAAGTACACAAGGAGAATGAAAAAACCATGCCCCAGGTGGCTAAGAGCGATAATCAGGATCGTGTTTTGTTTCTTGTGCTTTTTCATTGCAGTGGCTGTCCCATTTCTTGGAAGTATTGCAGGTTTGATAGGTGGCATTGCAGTTCCAGTGACATTCGCATATCCATGTCTTATGTGGATTAGGATTAAGAAACCTAAGAAATATAGTGGCATGTGGTGTCTAAACTGGATTCTCGGAGTATCTGGAATTGCACTGAGCATATTGCTCATTGCTGCTGGTGTTTATGTCGTGATTGACACTGGAATTGAATTTAGCTTCTTCAAGCCAAATTAGACTTAGCCAGGACGATTATATTGTTTCGATAGGATCTACAAATGTAACAGTATTTTCTGTAATTATATCCCTCATTCATAAAGTTGTTTGTTATTCGATGCTCTCTCCCCCTACTCTTCTCTTTTCGGCCACATGCTGATGCAATAATGGCAACCTAAGGATCTAAATTATTGCTCTATAGACTAGTATATGTAAAGTAGTAAACTAGTAAAGCAGTCCAGGGGCATTAGCCAACAACACAGAGTATGCAATTTGTTAAGAAAATTGGATTATTAAGTACTTGTGCATAAAGCACCTACCTCATTGGGAGATGAGCGGTGTATGATGAGGAGTTCACCATCTCCGACGTTGTAAAATGATAGAGAAGCTCACGAATAACAGCACTGCATCAGCAAGAACAAGTACTCAACCATATGAATTAAAACATAGCTCGTACGAAGAAAAAGTAATTGGAGGTTATACATCAGCCGAACAAAAAATATAGTAAAATACCACGGCGACCGGCACCCCTCTTATGAATTCTGAGGGGAATAAGCATAAAACCTGTCATCCATACAAAACCTAGAGTAAACTGCATATAGAAGAAGCTAAGTGTTAAAACATAAGAGTTTTAGGGCCATTCTGTAATTATGAATTATTGTTCTCTGCAAGGAAATAGTAATGGTGAGGACCAAAGTGGAAGAAACCAGAAGAGATGGAGCTGAAGTGAAAAGATTCAAACACGGAAGAAACCGCCAAATTGATGATCTTCCTGCACCAGCGACACCATATCTGTGATAGTAACAAATCAGTACTATTAGGGTTCTTCACCATTGGATCAACCTGACTTGGTGTCCATCATCTACACCGTTAGATTTAGGGGTTTTGGTGTTGCTATGTTAGCCACCATCTATTAGCTTCCTCTTGTAAAAAATTTAGAGTAGAATCTTTCTTCCATAAATAGCTTGTATTAGGTTTTTTTGTAATTTAGATCACTCATTCAATACACTGAAATGTTTCAGAGTTATGAGCTTCCGCATTGTTTCTGATACTAAGCAAAGGCAATTGCCACCAGGCCTTAGAGGGAATTTCTGGAGGGCCATATGAAAATTTAGAAATACGATGCTTTGATAGAATAAAAAGTTCGGAATGGAATGATTTTGACTATCGATTTATTAGTAAAAAACCTTCTCCAAACGTTTTGAATTGCCCAAGTAAGAACTTTATGTAAGATTCAAAGCCCCAAAAGGGGAATTGGGAATTTTTCTGATAGGAGATCAGAGTGTTTTTCCTTGGAGATGGAAATTTCGACCACCGAGTTTTATCAACTTGCAAATTCTTCCTCAGTTAGTTAAAAGAATGAAAGTGGCTGATATTATGATGATACTAGGTAGCATAGATATCATTATGGGAGAAGTCGATCGTTGAAATGATAATTGATAC